>JAQIUU010000336.1:0-11281 GCA_034694545.1 Mesaphorura macrochaeta
GCTGTTCCTTGACCTTTGTAACTCGGGTGAGACTGTCGGCAAATTTACTTACGCAATCAAGAAATTCAAGTTTTTTTTACACTCGGCATCGGGACGTGCATGCAACTTCATCCGTGTGTGTGTGTCAAATCGGGCCAATGGTTCAGTAATACACAAAATCAGCAAGCAGTAGTAAGACCAGCATATAGACTAAAACGTGTGTAATCTTTTATTTATAAGTTCGTAATGTGAACATTGAATGAAATCTTCGTATACTAAAAATATTTATTTTTGAAGCAAGCAAAGCCTTAAGATACGCAGATTTCAGCCATAATTCCATTTTATGCAGCAGCTTGCCCAAGAGGAATTCCTCGTTTGGGAATGTATGGAATCTTCCGTGGAACCATGCTAAGTAATATTACGCAAGTTAGAAAATATGCAATGAGGGAATGATAATGTATGAAAAGTATGAATAAACCAAACTGTCTTCAACAGGAATGATTATGCTCACCTAATGCAATCAATTACGGGGCAAACTGAGAGACAAAGAGTACAGCCAGTGCAGTCGTCAGTGACGTGTGGCAAATGAGTCTCCTCGTCGAACTTAATTGATTGGTATCCAGAATCGTTGCAGGTCATGTAACATTTGCCACAGTTGATGCACATTTCCTTAAATATCACGACATGATTGAAAACTGGGATCTCGCATTGATTTATAAAATTTACTCACCTCATCAATAAGAGCAACTACTTGTTCGCCTGAATTGAGTTGCCCATAAGCTCCAATGTGTGGTACTGCACGACCCACCAAGTCACTGATCTGTGGAATTCCATTTACGGGCTTGGAGAAATTGCGCTCATTTGTCATATTTTGCTCAATCATCTCCAATGTCACTTTCTTCTTTTGCTCAGCAATCATATCTTCTCTTTCCTTCAAATATGGACCGAAGAATGGTAAATGCTGAAAACGAAATAATACGAACATACATATAATGAAACACACATACATATAGTGCATATAATAACGAATAGAATTTCGACGTTTAAAGTTTATTTGAAGCCGAATAAATTTGTACGAAATGAATTAAGCTGAATTACTTTATCCATGACTTCGGAGACCGTGTGCACTTTTCCTTTCTGATGCCGTGGTGTGGCAGGTGACTGTCCGTCCCAGCCCTTCATTCCAACGCTTTCCAGATACATCAAAGCCTTTAATCCTGAAATAAAAATGAATCGCTAGTTTAACCATGCTTTAAGGGTACGCAATTCTTAGTCTTACCAGTGATGTAATCTTCGATGACTGTAAAATCTTGATTTTGTACAGCACTGCAAATCTGTACGCCAATATATCTCTGTCAATCATCTGCCTCACTTGCGCTTGTAACAAAATCTACGACACTTACTTGTACGACTGATGCTCCGCAGTTTAAGAATTGAAGTGCAGATTCCGCAGAGTCAATTCCTCCGGTAGCCAGAATAGGGAACCCGGGGATAGCTTTGGATATGGCTGAGACCGCTCTCAAGGCCACTGGTCTAATCGCATTGCCAGAAACACCACCGTATGTAGTACGCTTCTCGCTGCCCACGCCGGGCCAAGGGGTTGAATCTCCTTTCAATCCCATGAGCCCTGACAGTGTATTTGTGGCTGTGCAGCCATCGGCTTTTCCTAAATTTTCCAATCAATTTTAAGTTTAATTAATGCGACAAGGAGTTATTGCGCAAATCAGTACTCCGTACTGTCCATACACCACATACCTTCATAGGCGGCCTTTGCAATTTCAACTATATTGGTCACATTTGGAGTTAGCTTCGCGAAGAACGGAATTTTAACTGCTGCGCGCACCCAACGACAGATATTTCGAACCAAATCTGGATCCTTCAAGTACCGAAAGTATTAAATTTAATTGAAGTCATATCCCTAGATATATCATATCTTTCACCCTAGGCATGACTAACCTGGCCACATGCGAGTCCCATACCACGTTCGCCCATTCCATGAGGACACGAGAGATTTAATTCTAAAGCATCTGCGCCAGCTTTCTCAGACATTTTAGCTAACTCAGTCCAGTCTTGCATGTTGTACGAGCACATTATACTAGCGATAACAATCTGAAAATAGTGAGAAATTACAAATTACGGATTGCCGTCAAAGTTGTCAAACAAATATAATTACCTTGTCTGGAAAATCTGCCTTGAGTTCTGTCACACTTTGGCACCAAAATGCAGCAGTTTTCTCCGAAATTAGTTCAATGTTCAAGAAAGCTCCTTGACCTGGTCCAAATGTGTGTCCAGATGTAGTTCCTCGTACAATACGAGGAGAAACATTGGTGACAATATCCTGAATTCATGAATAAAAATGCCCCAGGGTAAAGAAAACGGCATAAAAGAATAAGGCATCCCTGCCGGCCATAACAAAAATGTCCGGCTAACCTTGTCCAATGAGTAAGTTTTCGTGACAGCGAATCCCCAACCAGCTTCGAAAGCTCTACGGATCATGGCGCTTGATGTACATCTGGAATCAAATGGAAAAAATCAATTAAAAGTTTGTGCAAAATGAGGCTCTGGCTACTCCTTGTCTTAACTGGTAAGTCATGATTGATGGGAATAAGATAGAGCCTTACGGTGTGGCAGATGCCAACCCAAAGGGATTTGGAAACTTTAAGCCACACACTTCAGTTGATATGTCCACATTATCAATTGGTGTGTAGAACTTTGGAAGTTGAGGGGTGAGGCCAACATCGACTCCATGAAGATTCTGTCATCCCGAACATGATTTAATGAGAGCTACGAGTTTTGAGGCAATTGCTTTATGTGAATGATTATTACCTGCAAGTATTTGTGTACATGCCACGCAGCAGTTTTGCCATCGTTTACTGCTTCCACTGTGGTTTCAGCAACTCCGGCCAAATCACCACCACAGAAGACTCCTGGCTCACTTGTCTCCATTGTCTTCACATTTACTTCAAGACTTCCGTACTTGTTCATCTTGACAGGAGCCAATGCTTCTTTCACTGTTTATAGAGAATATACAACAATGCGATGAGCTTGATTGAATAATGTGTAATGGAACTGAATTGGAGCAGACGGTTACTGACCTGATTCATTGAACAAACCGGATCCAAAAGCACAGATGATGAAGTTAGCCTTTAATTTCACCATTTGCTCCTTGTCTTCTTCCCACTCGCCATTTTCATTCAATTCAGTACGATAAAATGAAATTGCAGAAATCTTCCCGTTCTTTGTAAAGACTTCATTCGGTGCCAAGAAAGGCAAAAACTCACATTTTTCTTCTTTAGCCAAGTCCATCTACGCGGAATATAAAATATGTTGCTTTTACTTGCATATCTTTACTGAAATCATATTAGCTAATTTGCCCATACTTCTTCTGGTACAGCCCGTATGTTTGTGAACCCTTTACGGAACACAACAAAGACTCTGTTTGCCCCACATCTCAGCGCCTAAAATAAAATACAATCAGTTAAATTAATCAAATCAACTGTCAAAAAATTAATCTGTCTACAAGCTTTACTTACAGACGTTGCACAGTCGAAGGCTGTGTCACCCGCTCCAAGAACGATGACGGTGCCGGATAATTGAGGCAAGTCTCGACTTTTGCAATGACACATGCCTGGCACAACATGTTTCACCAAATTAAACTATGCAACAAGATGATTGCAAACCATGAAATTTCAATTGAGACAGCCAATACCTGGTTTACTTGCTATTGACACTTTTGGAAGAAAATTCTTAGATGTGAAAAATCCCATTTCTTCAGTAAGGTTTTCAAATGGGTGCACAATTTTGGGGTCTGGAAGCCCAAGTCCCAAGAATATAGCCGCATATCCATTTGATTTCAAGTTCTGCATTACAAACAAGCAGAATTTAAGCAACACATTTTAACAATGATCTTCAGGGGAACTTACAGATACGGTTAAACCAGTACTGCTGAGTGGACGACCAGTTTCAATTTTGACTCCCAAATCTTTCATTAGCTCAATTTCAAAATGTACGACATCAGATGGTAAACGGTATTGAGGTATTTCAGAAGAGCTCAGCCCACCAATGTAGTCTTCTTTTTCAAAGATCGTCAAATTTCTGTACCCAAGCCTTGCCAGGAAGGTGGCACAAGAAATGGAGGCAGGTCCGCATCCAATCAGTGCCACTTTGGCGTCATAGCTGGGTGGGAGTTTCTCAGGAAGATATGGGGGCCGTACTTGAGGAATCTTCATCTTCATGAAAACCTGTGACAAATAAAATTTGACAAGTCTCGTTCCAAAACGTGATCAATTTCAATTAGTCCATAATACCTCGGTAGCAAATTGTTGAAGTCCTCCAATATTGATTGGCCCTTCTTCAGATGCATACAGATTGCATGCACCGACGCACAGATCGCTCGTGGGACAAACCATACCACAAGTGAGACCAACGGGGTTATCTGAGAATATCGCCTTGGCCGCACCATAGTAGTTCTGGTCGAGTGTGAAATAAATGGAATCATTTAGCGAGAGATGGAAATTTTTGATACCTTTACTGCTGGTAGTTTTGTACCTTGGTTGCAATGTTTCCAATGAATGTTTTGATGTCCAGCTGTGTTGGACATGACTTCTGGCAAGGTGCGTCTGCACATTTCAAACAACGGTTGGCTTCTCTTAAGGCTCCACGTTCACTCAAAGTTGTATGCTTGATGTCGTCAAAATTATTGTAGAGCGGTGCACAACTCTAAAAATCAAAGCATCCAGTATTGTATTTGAACAATTTATCTCACAAACGCCTGGATCCTTAAATCCTCCTTGAGAAATTATACCCCGCATTTCTTGTCTTGATTCCTCTTCCAATGCTTTTTATTCACTTTCGTGTCAGCCGACGGGACCAATGATGCAAATGGCTGAATTTTGGGGTTTAGCTTCAAAATATTCTGTACAAAGTATTCAATGAAAGCTTGTAAGCTCAGAGGTTCATCGGCAACAGCGTCGTTCAATGCAAGAGAATCAATTCATACCTCGATGTCGGGCACATCCTTACTCACGAATTTAGTAGCCATGTGTTCGAAGATTTTGAAACCTGTAAGTTCCGTTCGCGTACGCGTGTTTCTGGGCTCAAGCTCAAGTTCGATTTCAGCTGACCTAAAATCCGTGGCATGCGACTCAGCGACAAATAAAGACTGAATGTGCTGGATAACTGTGAACTTGAAATGCGCAACTTGAAGCAGATTATATCCGCTGCTTCAACTGAAATAGCTTGTGTGGGGTAAATTGTTACATAATCCATGTGCGTTTCAAAAGTGAACAACTGAGCAGATAAATGATGTTACTGGCGAAGGAGCACATGTAAATATCCAGGGAGTTCGTTCGTTTTGATGTTAATGTTAACAGCCGTGCCGCATTATCTAATCCAACCCTTGAGCGAAACTCTTCTGTATATAGTCATAAGACTGTCAAACCCCAAATTAATCTTACTATCTCAGCAATAGTTACAAAATCAGACAGAGGGTAAAGCGAGATTTCATTTATTTATGTTCAAAACTAAAAAGCACTGCCGTTTTATATGTACCATGTTCAAATGACTCTGCTCGGGCTCAACTCCTGCTACGCTTAATTTAATTTGTGTATCTATTATGTTATTATGTGTATCTTTTAATACAGCAGAAGGTATAAAGTAAATGGCCTTGTCTGGCTCATGGAGACGTCACCATACCGCATGGCAGTCAAGTAATTTACGACTTGATGCCAGCCATAAAATTTCCATACTAGTACTCGGCCCATTTAGCATGTTCTAATGAGTTGTGTGCAACCACAGAATGTGAGCAAGACCGTGTTTGTCCAGATGTTCGGAGTGAAGTACTTTAGAAATGATATGGCATGTTATATAACAGGTTTCATGAATCCAGGAGGCGTGTCCGGCCAAGTGGCTTTGGTTGAATAATTAGCTCAATTGATATTGTCTTGAGTCTGAATGGATGCAATGTATCCTCTGAATGTCAGTACTTCAACGTGACCACGTTTGAATTTCTCATGCATGTACAACGGAGAACGGGACTGAACAGATGCTGACAAAAAGACCAGCACAAATTTTAAAAATTCGGGGTCATGATTGCATTTGAAATGCAGTTTAATTTGCATTTGTGACACATTACAATGACCTTGACCTTCCCAAGGTATTACATACAAAATTAATTTGCAGAAGTATTTCGAGTGCGATAGAGTACCTAAGTCAGGACATGTGTCAAACTAAAAAGTAATTAATAATAAATAGACAAAAATACTCGCAGTTCACCTCAAAGAAAAACTCGAGAAACATAAACGAAACATTTGTTCATTAAAGCTCATTTGATGAAAATTGTAATGAAATAAACTTAATATTCGCTCATGGAACACTGACAGTAAAATTAATGACTAGAGTGCGTTCAAGCAATAACTTTGTTTACAAAGTAAGCTGTGATATGAGCAAAGACTGCTTGAACACTATGCTTGGAATGAGGCATTAAGGTGGTCCTCAACTCTTCGTTCCCAGAACAGGAAAAACTAGCGTACATTCAGTTTCAGTCCCACCATAAGAAAATAGAAACATTTACGCTGGAATTCGAACGTCTAAATACAAAAAAATTAAAACTAAAGGAAACTTTCTTAAGAACGCAGGAATTGCTGGGAAACCTTCGTATCCTAAAATTGTTCTGTCAGGTTTTCAGGATTCAGATTCAGGTCTCGCATGAAAAAAGGGATGCCGTGATTCGGAATTCAGTTTGAAGTAGAAGTTGTAGAACCAGTAATTTTTCTTTCCGGACGTGGGGCGAACATCACAATTCAGCCATCTTGAATTGATCCTTGGTGAATGTTGATAGAGAATCCTGAATCTTCAAAAAATTCAATACACGACCGAAACGTGCTCCTAGAAATTGGTGGCTGTAGTGTGCTTAGGTTTGCTTATTCAGTCTTGTCTCGGTGGCGCAGGCTTGCTTTCAAGTTTCTCACTGAGTTTTCTATTGGCTTCCGTTAGTTTTTCTATCTCGTCCCCAAGTGTATTTATGTTATTCTACACGAATACAAAATTCATCAATTTAATTACTGCGAGTGGAATTAGAATTGTGGGCACTGCATGAATCTTTCTCACCTTCAGTGTGATATTTTTCAAAAGTGTGTCTTCTAAAACGACTTGCAATTTCTTATTAATTTCCAGGGATAACTCGAGTGTGAGCCCTGTATCCGCCTGCTTCGAACCGTAAACTGATGCCATGATCCCACCATGTTTCACGACCTCGGCCTGCAAAATAATAGTCTTCTAGTATTATAATGTCATGTTTAATTGGAAACACTGTGTTACCATTAATTGTTTTCCCAGTTCTTGCTGCATGCACAAGAAGAATTAAGGTTATTAATACAGTTAGACTTGTATCATGAGCATTTCAAAAAAACAGAAGTAAAGCTCACTTGACCGGATTGGGTTACGAACTTAATAATGATTGTTTACTTAACATGACTTGGTCTTGGCCATGCTATGGTATTCATAAGCATTACCTTATTCTTATCCGAACTATTAGTTGATAACGTCCCGGGTTCTTGTGACATGCAATACGCTTGTATAATTTTAGTCTTCTTTTGTAAGTCTAACATCAACAGTCGTTCGTGTTCTTGAAGGAATTCGATTTTTTCTTGTCGCTTGGCTAAATTGCGCTGCAACTTTATAATGCGTTCAACAAGCACCTGCTGATCAGGCATGACAGGTTGGTCCGAATCCTGCAGAAAATCAACAGAGAGTTTTCATATGCTGAAATATTAGTCAACCGTTAAGTACACTAGTATAAGACACACTCCTTACTGGTGTTGCCTGGTGTTCTTTGCTATCTCCATTGAGCTCTGGAGTACGTGATTGCTTTTGAGCGGATGATTCTACATTATTTAACGAGCTGCTGGAGCTGGTGCGTGAACTCTGGCTTATTCTGTCTGACCCCTCTCTGGCAAGCTTACTTGCCAGCTGCAATTCTCGTGTCAACTCCTATAAAAGTAGATCCAGCTATTTATAATTCAAAACATATGGCCTCAGGCATACATATCTGTTGAAACTACTTACCCTTAGACTTGCAGCGTGTCGCTTCTTCAGCATTGTCATCTCTCCTCTAGCTTCATCCAACTGCTTCCTCAATGTGCTTGCAATCATTCTCTCATTTTCTATCTGATCTAGAATCGATTGTTTCTCATTTGTGTATCCTTTTTTTTCCTGCGATAAGATCTTTTCAAAGGTTTTTATTTGATCTTGCAAGTCCTTTATTGTCTGATTCAGCGATTGGTTTTCTATTTCAAGCACAAGACTCTGGAGAAACCAGAATGAAATTGGATTGAAATTAAATTGTCCTTGCAATAACCGTATTATCAAACAAACCTTGGATTCAATAGACGTAAACTCGGACTGCAAGGCAACATTTTTCTCTGTGACCTGTTGAGTATAAGTCAGCAATTCGGATTCTTTCTTTCGGCACAGTCCCATGTCTGCAAGCAAGTCGGAATTACATCGTCGTAATTGATCACATTCTGCCTGAAGAGAGGTCACCCTTTCCTGCTCACTAAGGGGCAAATTAGTTATAGAAATGTGTTTTTAGAGATAGTGAAGTTAAACAGTCGCATTCTCCTGAGTCTTACTTGCTGAGCTGAATTCGAAGAGAATCCGCAACTGCCAGATCTGATTGCAGTGACGCGATCTGGTGTAAATGGTCTCCATTAGACTCTTGCAGTCTGATTACTTTCTGTTCCATATCAAGACGCTCCTGTTGTAAACTTTGTACCCGGCAGCTAAGCGAGTTATTTTCATCTATTAACGTTCTGTGCTTGTTTTTTAAGGTTTCCAACTCGGTTTGAAAGGGGTTTAGATTCAGGTGTGGGGTTGTCTCCGCTTCGTTTTCGGGGTCAGGTTCACTGGTAACGATCACTTCGGCCACTGCCCCAGGTTCAGGGCTACAACCGGCTATCATTTCCTGGCAATCTCTTCTCATTTTGTTTGCTTCTTCTCTTGCTTCTAGCAATTCTTCTTGACATTTAGCAAGTAATGCTTTAGTTTCCTATACATATCCACACGAGCAAGAACAATTTAATTTTTTCATGGCCTTAAAGCTGGGTTGCAAGATGTACCAAAACTGACCTTGTGTTCTTCGCATTCCGTATTTAATTTATTCTGAGTCCATTTGATATTGAATTCCTTCGATACCATATCATCTTTCAGTCGATCAGCTTCTTTTTGAAGATTCTGCATTTCGCAAACCTGCAAGCTCAAGCAATTTTATTATTTTGTCTAAGAATTGTATTAACAAAGAGGTGGGTTTAACAGTTTACCTTTGAGTCCACCATAGAAATTAATCTCTCGCGTTCAGATGAGAGCATTTTGTTTTTTTTATTCATTGTTTCAGCATCTTTCATTAAGGCTTTTATCTGCTTATTCGCATTTTCAACCTCCTTCATATGCCGAAGCACTTCCTTCTCACTGTTGGCATACTTCATGACCATTGAGTTATTCGTTTTATTCAGTCGTTCCACTTCCTTCCGTAACTGAAATAATAGAAGACATATTCGTTTTACTTGCATTAGCATTCTCTAGGATCCACTTCTTTAGGAACACAGAAGAATAAGTTCACATGGTGAAAGCGGGTTCAACCCACACGATAACGGTGAGTGATGTAACGTACTTTTGTAACCTCATTTTCTGCTTGGATCTTTAATGTTGTTAATTCCTCAATATTGTCATCTCCAGCCTGGCTCTCCTGATCCTTCCAACGTGGTTCATGTTTGCCATCACCGCCATTGCAGCATATTTCCTTTGCTGGTGGTGTGACTATTTCGTCCTCCTCAGGGTCTCCGTTGATTTCACACTCGGCCAACATGGTAGGGAAGCCGCTGAATGGATCCCTGAATGAGAATTATCTCGTCATGTACTTCATTTTGGCACTGGGCACATCATCTACAACAAAGCCAGAACCAGAAGAATTGATTCCATCAAATAGAACAAGTACTAATCCCCCAAACTGATTAATTTACAACTACTGACCTGATTTACAGAAGATCCACTAATGTATAGCGGTAACTCCTCAGATTATAACACTAGTGTCGAGTGTCGCATTATTGCGAAAATTCCAATGTTCTACGTAGTTAAGGAGTTGGACAAGCGTACGAAACGATTCTGGAATCCCAGCTTACATCTTAAAATGCAAGCAGATCTTAATTTGCCTCAAATTTAGTCGTTATTAATAATTACGAAATGGCAATATGTTAATTAATTCAGACAGAGTCTGTAGGTTGGGGAAATAGCATGCGAGAGGAGTAATACAAATACGGTACATGAAACAGGAATTTCGCATTGTGAGGCTTGTATGGTTTTTGAGGTTCGTATTTTCTGCTCAGCTGTTGAACAAACGGTGTTTACTTTTACGTACTTTAGTCTAGTTGGTCAGGGTTTCATTCGTGTTCCTCGAACACGTATTAATAGGAAAATACTACGTATTCAAATGTATTAGTTTCAACTTTATTATTGAAAGAAGGCCGAGTCGGGAATGGACAGTGGGCACATTATAAAGGTTGTATTGTCGCGACTCATGAGAAATGTCCACCAGATTTAAATACCAGAGGCCGGTATTATAAACAATCAAATGTCAACCAGAGTCTCAATTCCTCAACAAAGCAATGCAATTTTGTCATTTTGTGCTGTCGGCCAGACTCACAACATAGGCAAGCACAAGCTCTCAAGTTGTCTCAACTCACGTGAATGTGCAACGCAATTTATACGAGCCGGTGAATAGTTATGTTATCTAAATTTTAAAGTCATGAGATTCTTTTACAGATGAGAAACGTCCTTCGAACTCTCGTAAGCCCAGGTACCAACTCAAGTACTTTAATCTCTAATAATGCCGCCACAATCATACGGATATATATCCAATTTCGTCAACTTGAAATTGTAAAAATGCCAAAGCTTATAGATGCCTCATTTTCCAAGGCGTGTATTTGTAAATTGCATGGAACGACGGAATGAAGGCCTTCGGCAGCATATGGAGTTCGAATATGTCGCCCCAAGTAATTTCTCTCCTGGTGAAAGGTAAATGTAATGAATTCAACCCTGCTGTCCTTACTGACATTTTCTGATCCCTGTGAGACACTACCACTCTACCACAATCTTGCCTGCCTAGAGAAAACCATTATTGGAATGTTTGGAGTGCAATGGTCTTTTATCCCGTGCCGACAAATCTCACATTTCGCATGCCCTCATACTCATACTCGCAATTACGTGAAACTGTAATCCTGCGATAGTTTGGCTAATCTTGTATAAACTT
>JAQIUU010000337.1:0-11273 GCA_034694545.1 Mesaphorura macrochaeta
ATATGATAAATGTACTGTCTTGCCTTACACTTAATTAGCATGTATAATTAGTAGAATTACTTCATCGTTTAATGCCCTCTTTTTAAATCTGAAACTTGTTCGAGGTGCTTTCTCTGGTTCCTCGTCCTGCTCTCCTCTTTCAGCAGCTTCGGCCGCTTCAGCTTCAGCCTGTGCTTCTTTGGCCTCTTTAGCTTCTCGGTTTCGCTTCTTCGCAGCCTCCTGTGTTGCCTTTATTTCTTTAATAGTCTCTTGACATTTCACATTCACTTTCCCACCAAATTGTTTCAGATCATGCCCAATGACTTTCATTTTCTGTCCAAGGTTTTTAGACTTTTCTGATGCAATAGCTTTCGATTTCTGCCCAAAACCTTTCACCTTCTCGCCAAATTTTTGCTTCTGCGGATGCTCACTGTCTGGAACATTCTCGTAATACAGTGGGTTCGCTGACTGTTGTTCAGAATCAGTTGTTTCAACCGAAGGTTGAGTCACATAAATAACTGGTTCTTGAAGTCGGTGTTGTGTTTCCTTCTGTTTCTCTACTTCCATTTCAGCATCTCTTCGCAGAATTTCTTGAGCATATTGAGCCGCTAGTTTGTTATCAGTCTCATCATCACGCTTTCCACTTTTCTTGTACTTCAGCTTTGGGGGTTCATCGGTTCTTCCAGGTGGTGTTTTACTACGTTTGAATTTTTTTGTAAAGTCAATGTCAGCCAACTTCCTTTTGAAGACGTCTGTTCGTGTGGGTTTTTTTTCCTTCGGAGTATCAACTGCTTCTACTTCAGGTTTGAGTGGTTCAAGAGCGGCAACTTGACATGCTTTCTGTTGTTTAGCATCCTGTTGTCTTATTTGCTGGTGCAGATCTCTGTCTGCCTGCAGCTGTCCTTGCGCCGCCACCGATGTTGATGGCTTCATTTCTTCTTTGCTCAGAATTGACTCAACATGAGATGTTTGTTTCACTTGTGCTAATTCGGTTTCTTGCTGCTGCGCCTGAATTCGCTTAGCTTCCGCGTCTTCCTCAGCTTGCTTCCTCTTAGCTTCAGTATCTAGCTCAGCTTGTTTCCGTTCCTCTTCTTGACGAGCCTTCTTCAGTTCTTCTTGTTGTTGTTTTCTCAGCAGTTTATCCTCAGCATCTGCCCGTTTCTTTTCCTCCCTGGCTTTGTCCTTCGCTGCTTTCTCTTCAGCTTTCAACTTCTTTGCCTCTTCCAGTGCTTTCTCCTTTGCTAGTTTCTCTTCTTGTTTTTGCTGTCGCTTTGAATCAAGTGGTGATTTATCCCTTTGGGCTTTCTCTTTGACTTCACGTACCAATTTCTCGGTTGCCTCCTCACTGATAATATTTTGATCACTTTCCCTTTGCAACCCTTCTGCTGTATTAGTATCCCGACCTTTCGTTGGTGTTTTCGGACGACTTGGAACCACAATTTCGGAGGCCGGTGCAGCATCAGAAGTTTTAGTTTGTGCTGCTTCTGTTTCGAAGAACTTGCTAAGTATTCCGGCTTGCTTTGGCGGAGGAGGTTTCGGTGGTTTGACTTTCTCCATGGAAGTGGTCGAAGGTACAACATGGTCCACACTTTTTTCTCCAGTTTCAGGAGCTTCAATCGGCTCAAATATTTCTTCATCGTCTTCCACGCCGAGTTCGTCCTCTGCTTTCCGCTTTTTCTTACTTAGCCTGAGTCCACTCCAATTGTTGAATTTCGGAGCAGCAGGAAGTGATATTTTGCTCAATTGTTTCTTGACTTGGTCTGCCTTTTGCTTTAGTTGAGTTAATGCACTTGTTTTTAAGCCAGCTTGTTCGGGCACTTCTTGATCACCTCCTTCCGTTCCACCAGTTTTCGTCATTAATGGTCGTTCGCTTGACGTTTCGCCATACTTCGGTAATTCCTTTCGTATTCCAGCGGTGAAGGTCTTCGGAACATGCGTGTCGCCCATTTCGTCAGGATAATGATTCCATTCTTTCTCACCATCAAATCCGCAGTCGTGGGCGTCGAGTTGGTCGAGTCCATCTAGTCCTTCTGATGTAACGATCTATCATGTGTAGTTATAAAAATAAAATACATGTGTGGCAGCCCAGATTTACGCAGAGGGCAAGCGATTATGGTCAAGTTCTCACGTCTAATTCCGGAGGAATATCGATGAGTCTGTCATCAAGTGAAGTCGTTTCCGGATCTTGCTTTATGTTGCCACTTCCATAGTACGGACGCGGACTGACTGGCTCGTACAAATTGTCACTGTGAAACAGAAAATAATATTAGTTAATTATGACTACAGACTATTACTATGCTCTACAGATTCACAAAATTCGGTTTAACTGCAATCGCCTCAGTGCCTCAGTCTTTATCAACTGGCTACCTATATCGCTTGTTGATGCTCTCCATGTCAAGTGCCTTTTGCTTGTTAGTCAGAATGGGGTTTGACTGTGATATCTGCCTCTGTTTCTTTTTTGGTGTGGGAATTCCCCATTCCCAGCCGGACTTTCGACCCGTGGAGCCGCCAGAGCTAGACGGGTACTGGCACCCGCAAAACACAAACCGTCTTTCCATCGAAGCCTAGCTTTCCCATTTCCTTCTCATTTGAGCCAGTTCAACTCAATACTTTCTACGCAAGAATTGTGCCAACTGCCAATGCGCCAGACGAACTTAACCTCAAAGAAGCACGAGCAGAGTGATGATGGCGGACTTTCGAAGCCCAAGCACAGAAAATTGATTGAGACAAAAGAAGGAACTCGACCAAGAGAATATTCATACTAAGCATACATTGGCTTTCTTCATCTCTCTTCATCCAAGATACGATACAACAGACAAAAGATAAAATTAGATTACATGTCTTATTTTTAATTCTTTTGCAGGTCTTGGAAGAAAAGACACACTGTGCTCATATAGTGAGCATGAGCAACCAATCAGCGTCGTCGGGAGAAACACGTTCGGAGACAGTCAGACGAGATTTCGGGAAACCTTGGCTGAAATTGTTTCAGCCTTTACGTTTGCCAAAAAATTGGGCCCTCCTGCAATTCCAAACATATACAAAATACACAACCAGACCAGCGCAGCGGCAACCGATTCGTTGTTTGTTCCACTGATCTACATACTACATACTGTTACGTAGGATGAGGAATGATGCATTATCAGGACCAGAATTCTTATCCTGTCCCTATCTACTGTTAGTTGTGCATCTTAGATGACTCTTTTGAATGAAATATATGAATCCTAAAGCTAATCTTTATAAATGTGCAAAAATACCGGGTAGTACGATGTACTATGTACAACCATGCACATGCATATGACAGGACGCTTAATTTCGCCATGAGAGAGTGCCAGAGAACGAGATTTGTGTTTTAATGTGTGTGCTAGATTATATTAGGGCTGATGTCATAACACGCGGTGCATGAACTACAAATAAGCAAATACGCCGGCTGTAGTATTTTAACTAGCGTATTTCCAGATTGCATGGTTCGACGCTTTTCAGCTTCAGCCCATCATTTCCCAGATGGATGCAAACTCAATAAGAAACACTTGTCTCCGCAATTTCGATTCGTAGCTTTTCTCTGAGCAAAGCAATCTACCAGGCTTCAGCAAATTTAAAGGAAGAAGCTCATTTGAATACAACAACTTGATTCGTGCCCAAATGCTCGTTCTATTTTTATCCTCCTCTAGTCCTCTCGTAATTCGATGATCATGACTTCATGAGCGCACATTTTGCGAGAGCAAACAGGCAAGTACTATACCATTTAGCTTTTGCATTTCACAGATTCTGAACTCTGCAATTCCGGAACAATTTCGAGAGTCTAGAATGTGTTGTGATGACATCTAATTACTACGAACTGACATCGACGGGTCGACTTGAAAAAAGACATCGACACGGAGATGTGAGCAAACAATTCGTTCAGTGCATCCACCTCGTTTTCTAAGTCACAAACATCGCTTAACATTCAGTTATCTTTATCTACTCCATGTCACTAAAATGGAACACGGGATATACTAGCAAGTGGAAACGTGAAGAGATGCATGACTTGAAAATGTGCAAAACTTTTCAATGAAGCCAAAAATTGTCAATTTATTAGATTTACCCTTTTGCCCGATAGCCTCTTTCCTCTAACTAACGAGTAGGATGCGGCTTGCTGTTCTGTTTTTGTTTCTATTTCTGCCATCTCGGCTGGGCGAACGTTTCGGAATTTTAATTTATGCGCCTAGCGTTCAGCCGGTGCATTCTAATACACATTATTACTAGTAGATTTTGGGAATTTGACCGGTGTGCAGTTGTCCACAACTCACAGCCCACTTGCAAGCCATTTATATCTACTAAGTCATGGTCTTCACTGTGTACATGAACCAATGGTGGATAATAAATTTTAGAAAACCAACGAACCTTAATTCTGCCATTTGTCGGTCCAAGTAATTCCACGGATAGCCTCCCTTTTGCCGCTTACGCCGAATTTCTTCCCAATGGTATGTTTCAGGCGGGTGCCTGGGTCTCCACCATCCTGAAACCAAACATTTTTGCTTTTATATTTTATTTGCACACAGTAAACCCAACCATTGGGCATGAGCAAAATGTCAAAATGTCGGGCATACACTAATACGTAAATGCTAATTACAGTATTTGAAGTGCCACGTCTGTAGTCTGTGGTCTTAATCGAAATGAGACTTAACAGCAGCTGAGCGACAGCGTGCCTAATTAACCCACCAGTCAAGTCATAATTGCAGTAGCAGAGGCATTGAATTTTTTGTCAATCATTTTTCTCAATTTCTAAAGGATTTATATTTGCAAGGGGCATCTGTTTCACTGTTTACTCTTCCTCGACCTCGAGTATAAGAACTTTTAATGGATTTGTCATGGCCATTTCATGAAGTCATGCACGCGCCGACGCGCCATTCACCTACGTTTACCATCAATAATTCCATCACGAATGAATGTTCCAAAATGTTAAGACGTTCTTGTTAAGATTATGAGCCCCGATCGTCGATTGATTTATGGGCAAAAACAGTTACAAATTGGTTTAAAGCACACAACTTGAGAAAAAATAGTTTCATGAAAATCGGAAGCGAGAAAGCTCCATGAATGATTAGTACGAGTTCTAGTTCTAGTATTTTATTTTCCAAATCTCTTTTGGCAAAAATGTGTGCATTGCAATCTGAAGAACTGCCGAACGTATTTTCGTGTCTGTCCCGTAATCCTGTTCCTCAGACTCTCATTATGGACGAAAGGCAGAGATTACGGCATTACGGGCTGAAGCAAAAATAGAACTCATCAAGAAATACTGAAAGACATTACTCGTTAATCCTCTAAAGCCTGAACTCGGTTTGTCGGTTTGCTCTTTATTTCATGCAGGCGACCGCTGCAATTATTTTAGAACCTCGCTGCCATTCGGTGATACTCTTTATGAGGCATTTTGTTTACATCGTAATCCGTAACTCGTAACATATTCATCACGCGTCTGTCTTGCAAACCTTCGATTTCTCTCGGAGAATTGAATAGTTATATGTGTACAGAACAGAAGCCTCACATTCAGATGATGCTAATTTTTATATTGCTAAAATAACACATAACACTTGAGACCAAGGTAAAGAGCTCGTGAGTTCTAGTATTCTTACGTAATTGCAAATTAGCAGATCCAGTTAACAGTTAACCATAGCACACGATTGTAACACTGCGGGAAATAGCGGCGGCACGTATATTCGGCAATAAAACAGGATGTGTCGAGCAACAAATGTATTAATGGACGGTAAACACTCACTCGTCACTCATCAAAGAGGCTAAGACGCGATGTGGATATGCAGTTCGTCAGTTCCACAATTTAGCAAATAAACCGACGTGACGTGACACGACCACGCGAGTACAACCCCGGAGTTGAACTAGGATGTAATGATGTAAACATTTCCAGCATTAACTTGAGAACACTTTCAGAAATGACTGACTCTGTGAACTTGACTATTGTCTTAATGATGAGAGTAAACAGTATAGGCAACAATAAGACGCCGTAAGTAAATGATGTGAACTCATGCTACTTTTATGGACATGACATGGACGTGTACGTGTACAAATGTACATGCACCAATAGTAATGCCAATACCGAGGTTGAACTTGAGAAACACTTCATTAATTTGTACACCTGCTAGCTCGCGAGTTCTCAACAGTCCCAACAACAATATTGACCGCCTGTACATACACAATGAGCTAAGATGAACAAGTTTGACTTAAACCAAGGCTTGTTCTCATGGATCATGACTTCATGACATTGTTGGCCATACTGTACACTGTACGTGTGCCTACGCCATGTTCATGCGGGCTGGTGTGAATGTGAGAATACATAAGAGATGAACAGAGACGCAACAAACAAGGCGTTCGGTCGCTGCTTCAGCTTCAGTTTGATTTTCAGATGAAGATTAATCTGAGAATATTTCTAGTTTGTTATGACTGCGTTGTAGCTGCAGACGATAGACTCCATATTTGGAGAACATCTCACACAGTCACATATCACAGTCGCTGTTGCACATGAAACGACGTAACTTAACCGACTTTGGCGAATAGTGGTTCAATATTGCGTTGAGAAAAAAATCATGACCTTTTGCAGCAGTGCAGTCGTAAACTAAGCCTAATGTTCCATAAAAAATACCATTGTGAACTAAATCACATTATTATGTCACGAAATCTGTGTACTAAACAAGAACAATGAAGAAGTGAGCGTCCCGTGTGTCGTGCCGTCGTGCGTATGACAGACCCTCTTTTTGAATCAGATTTGTATGTATAATGGCTGGCAATTATTCGAGGCGAGACCGAAATGTCTATACGTGTTGAAAGTGTCGCCAGCCACTAGAACCTTTTGCCATTTCAATTTATGCTCAAATGCTCATTTAATTTTAATGTGTCGGAAACTTACTGGGAGCGGATCCTTTGCTGGTCGTCGATTCTGCGCCTGTGCTCTTTGCACTCGGCGTCGCTGGGCGACTTATATTCATGTCCCGTGCCCATGACCAGGAGCTTTTGTAACTCTTGCTGTCCTCCTCGTCCATAGCCGGCGTTTGGAAGGGTCTCTTGTTCAAAATGTCAGGATTCGGTGTGACTAGAAAGCAAGGCTGTGACTCAGGTTGCGATCGTTAGAAGTACAGGCCACGCGTTCAATGGCAGGTACACTGGATCAGGCCCATGTCCCTAGAAAACAAACGAATAAAATTAGATTGAAGTGGGATTGATCTCGCTTCTAATCTTAAGTTTAAATAAAATGAAAATAAAAGTAATCATACCCGCAAATTTCAACTTGCTCCATCGGCTCCATGGCGGCTTGTCGTTTCGTTGTTCTGAAAAAGAGATCACTGAACGCTGCTGAACCAAAACGTGAAAATAAAAATAAAAAGTCAAAATGAGAAAGATCCTGGCAGAGCAAGGCTAATCTAATGCGTCTAATGCTCTAATCTTCTAATGTACTGCACAATAGTGTGATTTGAAGATGTGTATACAGTGTACAGTGTACACAACACGAAATGAGTAAAAGTCTCATCTTCCCTGCACTACATTCACTGAAGAGCCAGGCCGACTTGCCTGACGCTAAAGAGTTTCGGCTGCTGTCAGTTTATTGAAGTAGGCGAAGAAGAGAGACCGAATTCTGTGCCAATTGTAAATCGGTTGAAAAACACAAACACGATCACAACTCCACAACCAAAACCAAGTTGCAAATAGTAAAAATACTTGATATTAATGTTATAAATATTCATAAAGTGCAAAAATATATTTGCCCTTTGTCGTTTAGCCCAATCTCATGTTGAGACCTCCTGCTTGGTTCGTCTCAAATAATTGTGCGCACCGTGTGCAGCCGTGCGCGTTGGTTGCTTCTATAAAAACTGATGCTTACTCTTCACGTAGAAATGTTGGACTAATAGGAATTCTTAAATATGCTCACAGCTCACGGCAATGAATTTGATTCTGGCATGCTCAAGTGTTTACATTGCGATTGTACTGCCGGATTATCTTTTCAGGGCTAAGTGCTCGCTAGTCTGGGAATTGAACGAGCAAGAACCAGAAGCAAGCTCTCAAAGAAAGAGGCCATGATTGGCGAACGATTATGGACGTTCATGCACGACCGACGACTGCATGGATTGGAATTTTAATTCCATTAGCTAATAAACACAAAAGCACGAACGGAGGAGAGATTGAAGTTGTAGTATAACTCCTGGACGACAACGCAGGTTGCAAATTGCCAGGTTATGTACGGCGCGCAATGGCGCAATACATTCACCGTGTCGGAGCTGATGTAATAATGGATCATCATCTCAACTCAACCACAATCACATAGTAGAAATGATTTCTTCCTTTTACGCCCACACAAGCCGATTTATAGCAGGAGACTGACTGAGGAGACACATCCAAACTCCAAAGTAGTCTTCTATATTGAGGATAAGGAGACGGACGTGTAGCAGTACGAGGCTGAGAACTCAACTTGCATTTTTATTTGAATATTCCAAATATAGAAACCGTGAGCCATTAATTTAGATCTTCTCTTAAAGCTTTTACAACTTCCTTTCCAAGAAATCTCAAAAGTAAATGCAGCCAATAAATTCTCTATGTCCATCTGTTACATGTAAAATGTGAAGAGACAGCGACAACTTCCCGAAGAAGCAGTTCCTATGTGGTTTAATTGTACATTACATCGCAAACTCTGGATCATGGACTCATGAACCTAATCAGGCTAAATTTTAAAGTGTCGAAATTTGTGCTCAGCTATTCTCGGCAGTCGGAATGATTTTTCCAGCAATTGAATACTACATTTTGCTCCAGTCTTTCTCTCACTTTTCGAGATTTGAAACTTAAAACTGTCTATCAATATCATTCGTGACGACTGCGCCGACTGCGCCGACTGCCGCAATCGCATAAAAGGCTTTATTAAATTGTTGTCCTGAAATAAAATAGTACATTTGACTAGTGAATTCACATTATTGATTTGTGTTGCACGGTCACCGCATATTCCTGTAGACTTTCAACAGCTCACCTCGCTTGACACGTTAATACTCAAGAGGTGCCGCAGCAGCATTTCGGCTTGGGCCAAAGAAACACACGGTCATGCCTTGGCACTGTACATTTATGGAACGAGTATTTTTGTAAAACCTTCAAACGGTGATATTAGATGTGGAAGTAATAAAATCTGAAAATTGTGAGCCAAAGCCAAGGCCTTTCAACGTTTCGAGGAATCAAAGAATGACTCTCGTATTGACAAATGTTCCTTCGCTGCCTTTCGATGTGATGTGTCCAATTCGTAAGTCATATGTATGCTGAATTGCAAAAGAAAAATCGCCGGCAAACGGCGGAAAGGTTAATGGATAAGTTTTATGTCCACTTGTGCCGTCTCAGTGCCGTGCACTGACACCGAATTATTTTTTTAGCAAATGCTGCACTTGCTCGTTTGAGGTAAGCCCTTTTCACTTCGCAGCGTAAACTTTAGAACTTGTCCACCTATCAGATCGTTCAGTCAAGAGTTATCTAAATTTCGAAACATGTCTTGTTATCATTGTTTTTTCCCGTCAATTGAACTCACTGCCGCAATGTATAACGTGTGTCCCAATTGCAACGCCAACATACACACAAAACAAGTTCCCCCAAAGGTTGAAAAGCCTAAGAAGATCAAATTGTTGCCAGAGGTTTCATTTTTAGATGTTATAACTCGTGATGATATATTTTTCAAGGAGGTTGGTGATTTTGTCCTTGAGAATTCTGCGTCAGTTATTCATGGAATGGCGAAGGCATTGAAGTTTCAGTTTGAAATCTTTTCGATGACATCGTTAGTGGAATCGCATGCTGAGCATATTGGCACAATGTGTAAGCAGTACCAGCAACCTGGACTTGAGAATTTTGCATACGGAAGACCATCTTGGAACTTTGAATTTCTACCAGGAAGCACTTCGCTAGTGAAATTTGTGAAACAACAAATGGCTGCATTCAATGACGTGATTGAGGTAAAAATCGGTTGTTGCAATCGACGTACATATTTCTGGACCTCATTTTCTGTTAATATTCCCACTTGAGGGTTTTGAATAATATGTGTACAGATATCAGATGACGACACAAAATTGACGGAATTTTCTCGAAGAAATCCGAAGCAAATTGTTTTCGCCGCTGAGTTCACATTCACGGGCACTGAAACCTGGATACCTTTTATAAATGAGCTGAAGAAGGTTCCGTCAATGATCCATTATGACTCAGAGTGTAGTATGCTGCCATACTTGAGCCATGCAGTTCCTGGAATTAACGGAGTGAAATTGCACATGTTAGCACCCGGCGCAAGGAGGCCGTGTCATCAACGCAATAGCAGTTTTTGCACCATAAATTTCAACGTTGGCGCAGGAAGTTGTGAATGGTTCGTTGTTGAGCACAAATACACTGCTCGGATACAGAAGCTGGTCGAGAGGCAAGTACTTTTATATATACCTGATAGACTACATCAATTCAGGCTGTTTACAGATTGCAGTAGACATGACCGTAATCATTTCATAGTAAAAGCCTCAGCTACACTTTGGAAAAATGGTGGCCTGACGTGATAGAACTCAACTCTCAAGGAATCCCAGTCTACAGATTCTCTCAAAAACCTGGCGACATGGTTTGGGTCAACTCGGGATCTTTTTTCTGGACTCGTTCGCTAGGGTCGTACACCGGCGTTGAATGGAACTATGCGCCAATATCCGGGCACCAATATCAGATAGCGTCTGCAAACTACAGTCTGTACACGAGAAAAAAATGCAGGCCTCCACTCCCAATGGTTCACTTGTCTTGGCTTCTTGGTGCTAGCATAAGCACACATCTGTCTGATTTGTACGAGCCAATCAAGTAAGTGTACTACTACTAGTCTGAATGCGTCACAGCGTCACGCAGCTAACTACTATTATAAATTGTATTCTCACTTTTCGCGTGAAATTATTTCAGGGCTTGCATGAAGAAATCATTGGTGGATTGTGCAGCCTCCTTGGATGCTCTTAAATGTTGCAAAGTCAGCATCTACCTCATTGGACGGCCCAGTACCAAACCTGTCACATTCTGCGAGAACTGTCACGTAAGCTAATCACACATAACATATTTTGTAAAATGAGAGGAATATTTGCTTTATAAATTTTTGCAAGTGCTTTTCGTTTTCACAGAACGAAATTTTCAATCTCCTTCTCGTAAGCGGGAATGACAGTTCCTCATGCATCGTTTGTGTAGACTGTGCTCGGGAAAAAAGTGCCGAGTTCGCAGGATTTGATTGTCTCCAGGAAAGAAGCCTCGCGGAACTGGAATCTATTTACGACCAGTTCCAGTTA
>JAQIUU010000338.1:0-11272 GCA_034694545.1 Mesaphorura macrochaeta
AATTCATGTGGCGAGCAGTACACCGATTTTGAACATGTTGACAAGAAAGAGGTGAGTCGTAATGAAAAGAAAAGGTTAGAATAACTTGCAAGCTGTAATTTTCGATGGTGAACTGTAACATCATAAAATATGCGGTCATAGTCAACCTTACTTACCTTGCAGTCTGAAAAAAGAAAGGGAATTAAAAAGACCAACTGCGTCTGTTCTGTTCTTCTGTTCTGTCTCAGCCATGATTTCCAACGGTACGATTAAAATTTTCATCCGCCTCTTGAACGCAGGCTCACGACTGCACGTTCTGCCAGTAGAATGGGACCCAAGGCGTGAGCGTCTGGCAAAGTGCAGAGGTCGAGCCAAAGCTTTATATCTGTGTTACATGAGCACAGTCCCTCTCTTGACGCTCATAGTCGCGGCGAGCATGTGCATTCATATCTTGTTTGACCACCGGCATGCAATGCTAGTGAAGCTGATTGGGATTGGTGTCATCCACTGCTGTGTGATTACGGCAATTTTCTCACACTGTATGGTTTTCTTGCACTACGAGAAATTCCGAGTGCTGCTCAACGCGCATCTGGCATTCAACAGAGCGGAGCAAAGGCGGTGGGGAGTCGATCCCTTTGCTAGAGATGAACTCGAAACACTTGCCGAGCGAATAGTTCTAGCCTCACGCGCAATCATTTTCGGCAACACGATGGCTTCAATCTACTTCATTTTTGTTCTTGGGCTGAGTCAGAGCTTCGTACTCAATATTTTATGTTCAATGGTTGCCTGTGCACTTGGATGTGCCGCTGGAGTGTACAGTGCTCTTGGCTTGCTTTCACTTTTCTTACATGTTTCGGTTGTTACGAGATGGGCGATGAGAATGAGGTAACATGAAACTGAAACCTTTACTAATTTCGAGCCAGAGCCAACAATGCAACAATACACAGCAATTTTATGTGTTCTGTCCTCATTTTATTCAGTTCGAACCAACAAACGACTCAAAATAGCGCTTCACGGGACAGAAGATTGAAGAGACAACTCGTCTATGATCATTACGCATGCCTACACATTTTGCACGACTACTTCATGGACATGACACAGCCTATTTTCATTGCTGGTTCATTCGCTGGTCCCTGCGTGCTTGCTTTCATCTTGTATGTAATTACAATATTTCACCACGTGCTTCCAGCACCCGTGACCCTGTTACTTGTAGGCGTGGAAGGGTCTCTGCTCTGCCTTAGTGCAGCTTTCACGGATGTAGCCAGCCAACTTCGCGACACGTCTCGGGAAATACCTTCCACATTTCTGAGGAATGAACATGGGATTGGCAACGGGATTGACACGCTGACGCTGCCCAAGTATGATCGGATGAATTTAAAATCACATCGACCACTGGAATTTAAAGTCTTGAACTTGGTGGTCATTTCCAGAATTATGTTTAGTAACACACTTAATGGTATCGTGGACGCAGTTGTAACTCTCATCGTAACATTTCATAGGGATTAAGTTTTTCCGGATTAATTATGATTGTGACACGAAGACACATTAACTCATATGCTGCGTTATGAGCTTAGCTTATTGTAGTTCCTTTTATTTGGATAATCATGCTGAATACAATGGTAAACTGGCGCATGCCGCATGCACTGCTTGACATATTTTTTTGGCCCGCACGTGCGGCGTGGCGTTGAAAGAACTGCCCTGTAATTTGAATGGGGCGTAATCTCAGGACTTGTTGAAGCTGCCCACATTATTATATCGTTGTTCAAGGTACTGGTATGTGTGTTAAATTACTGGGTGACGGGGTGCAAGACAAGAAATGATACTCATGGAATATGTTTTTATTGACAAGAAAGCGGAACACTATGATGTATAGGCTAACATAATTTATCTAATTCCGAGTTGCAAAAAATCCAGAACGATGTGGCATTTTCAGTCATCTTCTCGTCGGAAGAAATAACGCGTTGAATAATTCAGACTGGCGATTGCTTAGCGTTCAGCCATGATTTCCAACGGTACAATTCGAATTTTCATTGGCTTAGTTAACGCAGGCTCGAGAGTGCACGCTCTGCCCATCGAGTGGGATGGAAAGAATCAGCGCATTGTAATGTGCACAGGCCGTGCCAAATTGTTATATCACGGCTACGTTGGAGCAGTCCCGATTCTGGCGCTCATTATCGTCTCATGCATGTGCGTTCGTATCCTAGCGGACGACCAACAATCAAATCTAGTAAAGCTGCTTGGAATAGCTGTCATCATCGGCTGTTTAGGCGCGGGGATTGCCTCATATTGTATCTCTTTCTTGAGCTTCAACAATTTCCAAGTGTTGCTCAACGCACATCTTGCATTCAACAAGGCGAGACAAAGGCGCTGGGGAATCAATCCTTTTGCTAAGGATGAACTGGAAACACTGGTGAAATGGTTCATTTTGGTCTCAGGCTCCGTGATGGCCAGCACCACAATGGCTGCAGTTTACTTTGTTTTAGTATTCGGACTGAGTCAGAATTTATTACTCAATATTTTCTGTTCATTGGTAGCTTGCGCATTTGCCTTCGCCGCTGAACTGTATTTGGCTATTGGCGTGCTCACACTTTTCTTGCATGTTTCTGTCGTCACAAGATGGACGATGAGAATCAGGTAATAATCCCGAATTGGACGCTTTCACCACGGCCACGGGAGTTGTAAGTTATAACGCAATTCCTTTCATTTAGTTGGAACCAAAACACAGCCCGAGGCAGCCCAGATGAAAGAAGCTTGAAGCGCCAATTCGTGTACCATCATTATGCATGCTTACGGATATTCCAGGGCTACTTTATGGAAATAGCTCAGCTGCTGTTGGTTTCTGCTTTCACTTGTGCTCCCCCTGGTATTGCTTTCCCCTTGTACTTTATCACAACATTTCATCGCGTAATGCCAGCACCTGTGACTCTCCTCCTTGTAGCGATTGTGGGATTCTTTCTGTACATTTTCAAAGCTTTCACAGACGCCGCCAGTCTGCTTCGCGACAATTCCCGGCAGTTACCTTCTACATATCTGAGGAATGAAGTTGGCGTTGGCAAACTGTCCAAGTATGATCGGATGATCTTCAAAGCTCATCGGCCGTTGGAGCTGGCAGTCTTGAATTTATTTGTGGTCTCCAAAGTCATGTGGTTCAACACGCTTAAGCAAGTAGTCATTGACGCAGTTGTAACCCTGATTGTAGCATTTCCAAAATTAATTGACTTCCTGTCCAGGAAGCTGAGCTAAACAATACAGCTTTTTATTAACTTGAGCATTTCATACAACAAGGACAACAACAACAACTGATCGCTCGTTCTACTTAAAGGTAATAAGAAGATTGGCGGTTCCGCTGAGGAGAAAGCTCAGGAACGTGAGTTTCGCCTCTTGCTCCATGTAGTAGAATTTTCCTACGCCCACTCGCAATGGCATCATTGATCTGGTGACGGCCCTTCGATATCCATACTTGGGATTCGCTTCGCTGTTGCTGCCCGCCGCATCCACATATCCAAATTTGACAATGAACGCGGATGAGATTACCCATACATTTGACATCATATTTGACGCTGCGGTGAGAAGAATTGTGTGAAACACGGCGCCTGAGAGGAAACCACGACCAAGTACGTCTAAAATGCGGGTGGATTGCAAGCTGGCTGGTAGTCGTGTACCGAACAGCACTTCAAACATGACTACGAGGCTCAGGAGGAACTTGAGAGCAGGCACGATGTACTGGCAGTAGGTCATGTTGAAGAAGATGGACAGAATTGTCAAAGATCTGTATTGAAGAAGTCTGACTTCGGAAATTTCGGACTCGGACTTATTTCTAGGCTCTGGTTCTGATTCTGATTCCGACTCCAGACTATGCTTGATAATGAAGTAGTACAAATATAGGTACGTCGTAAAATGTCCAAGGGCAATGCAGCCAAGAACACACAGCGCCGACGACAGAGCACCTGAACAGAGTGCCCACACAAGACTTCCACTTCCACTCACAATCCAACCGTAATGGCTTGCAAACCCGAAGCTGGTGACGGCTACCGTTTGAAGAAGGGCGTAGCTAAGCCAGTACATGTACTTCAATACTTTTTCACGACGCGCTGCTGCTCGTACCTGCGCTGGACCGAGTTGCATGCCCACGCCCACATTTTTGTTCAGTTCGAGTAGTTGATTGAAGAGGAGTACGAAATCATGCTTCGACGCAGCAAGCCCGACCAGAAGCACCCAAAATGCCAGATAGGCAAGGAAAAAGAAGAAATAGAGCAACTGAAATACGATGTTTGTGGTGTGGGATTTGAGGAGAGTTACAGACGCAAGACGCCATGCTCCAAGCCCAAGCTCATAAGAACTCAAACATAGAATCAATGAATTGACACACTTCCGGCGAAATGATTTTCTGATACCAGTACCAATGCATAGGCTTTCCAGACGTTGGTCCCACTCCGCGTCAATTGTGTACCAATCGGACGCGATCCGAGCGTAGGATTTTATGATTTCGAGCTCGTTCTTTGTGACCATGATGGTTGTGTATGGGATCAACTAGTGACGTGGATTTTATATTCTCGTTTGTCTACGAAAAATAGCGATGGCCAATTTTGGGAACGACAAAGACGACAGTAAGAAATGAATGCGCATGCATATATGTACTTTATTAATAGGCAAGTAATAGTCGAGTCTTATTGTAACCCTGCAATTTGTTCTTATTATTCTCACTTTGGTCTAATTCGACGAAAATTGAAGACCTCCGACTCCGACTCCTACGTTTAAATATTTAGCACTCGTTTAGTTTAGTTTTCCCTTTATTACTTTGCCATGAGGGCCATGCCATATTTTTGCATCAAGCAGCAGCAAATTGGAGCAAAATATTAAATAAGTAAGTAGTCCACCACGTGTGGAGTATGAAGCTCTTTGCTATGTCCAAATGATGGAGTTATTGGAAATCTTACTCGGGACGAAGACGAAATTATGCAGTATTCAGTATTAGAGACGGTTGAGTTGATACTTGACACCCTTTTTAAAATTCTAGCAGCAACGTAATAGTTTTGTCCACAATTTGCATCAAGAACGCTACGAATGATTCACGGTTGAACTTAAAGAACCCACCACAGTGTGCTTGATGTTCGTCGTAGGCTCGTAAATAGAGTAGGAGCCTCTTAACCCTTGGAGAGCAGGTCCGACCACGTCCACTCGCTTTGCGTTTCCAGATTCGGACCAGTTCGCCCAGTACCTCTTCATTCTTGGCTGTCGTAAGCCAGACCTGCGCGAGGAACAAAGTGCACATGGCCGCCGACGAAGGCACGAAGGCATATGTGCCCCAGTTCACTTCACCCCACAGTCGAATAGAACCGTAGAATCCGAAAACAATTGGCAGAAACATTGACAATATGATCACGGGAACCGAGTATGCGCAAATGCGTGTACCAACAAGCATTTTGTAAAGAACTCGCGTGATCTGAAAGAGACGGAGCTCTGACTCGGTCGGAAACCCGGATTTGGGCATCACCGTCATAGTCGCAGTCGCAGTGTTCAGCAACAACAGCGCCCAGCAGTTGATGCACTGTGAAAGCATGATTATTGAGAATCCCATGATGATAACAAAGCCGTAGCAGAGACGAACACAGGCGATGTAGATGCCGAGAGTAGCCAACTCGAAGAGTGCGTGGTCCATGAATGGGAGGAAGTGCACGACAACGTTATAAAAGTATCGACGGAATGGGTCGAACGGTTCGGTGAACAGGCGTGTCATGCAGATGGTGTGAATGAGAGCCAGAGGCTCGATCACGGTCGAGAAGCGAGTCACCAGTTTAGCTCCGGAGGAGTTTTGAATTGTGGCGATGGCGTGTTGTGGAAATTTCAGTTCATCTGTGACAAATACACATTTGGTGATGCGTGGACCTTCATGGCTTAATTTTTCATTGACTTACCCTTCAGAATCCGATCAATTGCGTACGTGTTATTAATTAGCCCCATGAGTTCGTCCCCAAGAAACCGAATTGTTGTACAGAATACGATCATCATGATGGAGATCCAGAAGTAGACACTGATCATGTACATCTGTGGCAGGGTGAGGTTTCCGAGTGCAACGTCGACGATGAAACCCGCCTGGAAGTAGAGAAACGCTGCTGTTATACCGTAGACGATGAGGGAGTTGATCCAGATACGAAGTGGATATCGGCTCCATTTCAGACGCCGTGTTTTGGAATTCCAGTCGTATGGAATTATGCAGAAGAATGAAAGGAGCGTGAACGCGAAGCTGAGTCGCTTGAGCGCAGAGTTTGAGAGCATTTTCTCTGTGTTTTATGTGTATTCGTCTGGACAAGACTGGAAAGTCTGGACAGCTGTGGATGCAACTGACATTTGCGTATTTCCGAAGTGCAAATTTTCATCATTCGAGTGGTGGCCTTGACCTTGACCCTTACGTGAATTCTGGCGCAATCACCGAATTTACGTGACTGCTGATTATGGTGAATTGAGCAACGCAGGACTAAATTTACCCGGTGCGGTGGGTCCAAGTCAACGCATTAAATCTTAAACGAAATTCCCAATTCTGCTTGCATTTTGATGTGTAGAAATTTCAGGGTGCCGGCAAAATGCCTCCGGAAATAAAAAGCCTACAAAATAAAATTGCAGGGCAGCAAGCAAGCATCAATCATCATGACCGTGCCATATCATCAGGTGATTTATGTGATTATGGGCAGCAAGCTTTATGCAAAAGTAGGAACGATTTCGCGAGCTCCAGCTTGCTGTAAGGTATTTGAAGGTCGCCTGCTCGCATGCGCGTGTGAGTTCGTTAAGTGGTCGATTTGGCGTTGGCGAGCAAAATAAATTCTCCTACGTTTCGCTTAGTTTTCAAATGAAAGTACTCTTGAATTTATTCATCCTGAGAGATACAACATACAACAGACTCTTATTAACAAGTGTCCTGTGCGACTGGATGATGGTCTCCGATTCTGAACCCGAGTCCAACCATGAGAGCTTTCAACCACCGTCTCACTTCTGGGTCGATGTTCCTTGTGCGGCCGTACGCGGTTATGGTTTCCCAGCGGTAGTTGTCAGGACCAATGCGCTGGCAATGGTAAATGAGGGCCCATTGACTGAAGTCGAGATCAGCGGCCATCAAAATCATGGGCGATGTTACTGCAAGAGTGAAAGTACGTAGGAATGTAATCGAAAAGATCAAACTAGTCTGTCCCCTGAAAGATGAAAGCTTACGGTCAGTCGAAAGGTCCTCGTGTGTCCACACTGAACTCAGGGGGCTGCGTGTGTCATTGATATGGATGCGTCCAAGCCCAGTACGGATGGCATCAGTCTCGACATCAATGTACTGCTCAGCAGCGGTGAGGAGGAGTGGGTTGGTCGCATTGGGCTGGCTCAGGTTGATGGACCGACATTTGTATGATGGTGGTGGAGTATTGTTGATGTGAGAGGATGCAAACTCGTGCTCGTACCAATTGCCTTGAAACTGTGGACCAAATATTTATTGGAGCAATGAGAATTTATGGTTACGTAAATGCAGCCCTTTTATAGTTAGAAAAACTCACCGCTGGAATGTTGAGCGAATGCCTTGGCGTGAACAGGAAGATGTCTGCGTGGCACGGAGAGCCATTCTGGGCGGTTGCGACACCACAGAGGACGACCAAAGCCAAGACGGTGAATGCGGAAACGGAATTCATTCTGTAAAGCTGGAGGACAAGTTTGTGAGTTTCCTGGTATTGGCCAGTTAAACACTTCAGTAATGCTAGACAGAAGCTGGCTTGTCATTCGATTTATACTTTTAGTTGCTGATTGCGTTACCGTTACTCAATCAGGTCATGATTACGATTTCACTCATTTAACGCTAAATGCAGCACTCACACGGCTGACAAATTATGAGTATTTGTCAACGACACTCATGGCATATGACACATGACAAGCCTGATACTACACTAGCGATAATTGTGTTGGTTTGGGGGCTTAATCAGCTTAATGGTCATGGTGCCGGCCAATTGAAGGCTCACTTCGTGCGACTTTTGACCTTCGGATCTGATACAGATGTCACCAACCACCAACACAATATCGATCAGACGTATTGCAGTCGTGCGTTATCAAATCGATGGGTCGGGTGGTCGGGCTTTCCCTGATTAATTTTATCTCCAGCGAGACCGAGTTGGCATTAACGAGTTAGTACGGTGGCGTGCGAATGCGAACGTGGTTCATTTGACTTTGACATTGTGAAATTGGCACATCAATGAACTTGAAAAGTGACAAATCTGTGTAGTGTGAAATCATGGCAGTAGAGTTAGCCCTATCGGAATTAGACATGATCCACGCGCTGTGCCCACTTGAAGCTTTTCCTCTTGAGTTGAGAGCCGAGCACCTGTCTCTATTAAATTGTGATCTCACCTCACGAGTCACGACAGCACGCAATCAGTTCAAAATATTCACCTTGCAATTATTACTTTATCCTAAAGTAATCGCAAAGAAGTCCGCCCGCCCACAAAATGAAGAATGATTACATGTTTTGTGCTCTTGCTAATCATATTCCTAGAAAATCAGCAGCGTGGTTATTTAAATTGGTCCAATTGGCTTGACTCTGAGCAGGGGCAAGAAAGGGACGACACGAGGCAACTCACAATTTTCAAAGTGTTGGAGAACCTCTAATCATGTGGTGAAAGATTCCAACATTTGGTATCGCCATCGCCTATTTTATTTATTTCAGAAAGTTAACAGCTTAATCACAGTCTGGGTTGACCAGAGCTAGAGCTGTCAGTTCAAGATTCAAGATCAAGAGGGCATCGCAATTATGTTGTGGCCACCAAGTGTCATCTTCGCTAATCGACACATATTTTCTTAGACAGTTTTGAATCCCGGAATCTGAAACCATTCTGAGTCTCACACGTGTGGTACGAAAGAGGAATATGGCTACCCAGTTGGAGCTCGCTGTGTCACAACGTTATGCAGGTTTGGCAACTTCCGTGCGTGCAATTGCTGCTGAATGGGACCCTGAAACGAAGCTACTCAAGCCCATTTCACCCAGAAGGACAAAGATTGTCAATGCAGTTGTAATTTGCTTGGCTTGCTACTGGCTTGTCATCAGTTCGTGTCGCCTTACGCTGGCCATCCAGTGGAAATTTAGCATCGCACTGCAGCTCGTCTACGGCTTTATATTCATAGGGGCGCTCTTGTACTGCATTTTGTTGGTTGGCTTCGTATTTGTTAATCATGACATAATCCTGGTGTTCAATCAACTGATGGTTCTCAACTTGCAACAGGTTGTGAGGAATACTGCTCTATTTAGGGTGAAAGGAGACACATTCTTGTGGTACGGGCATCTCCTGTACCTGGCTTTGTCACCCATGACATGCACGTGGGTTGCCGTCACCGAAATCCACTTCTCGTGGACCTCTTCGCATTTTTTGCTATCCAGATTCAACTGGAACATCTGGATAAAATTCGGAATGAGTCTTTTATCTGCAGCAACATCTGCCGTGCTCGTCACGACAATCTTAATTCATTTGGCTATTGGGTTTGGATTCTTAGCGAGTAATTTGGTCTTGTATTTCTCGACCGTGAAAGCAGCCCTGCGGTCAATGACAGCCGAGATAAATGCTACGCATGCGTCTCGCCAAATCAACGATATCGTAATTGAGTACCGCTCCTGGACAATTTTGAGCTCCTCCTTTGTGTCCACGTATGGTTCATTCATAATTCCGGCATTCAAGTTTCTTCAGAGCCTTTTGTTCATGTTGAGCATGGTTATGGGCATTCGACTTTCTGTTCACACTTCCCCTATGCTTGTGTTTATCTCTCTGGCTATGAGCGTCGGAACCGGGTTTCACTTCATGACCCTTTCGGTTTCAGCCAACACAATGTCGGACATGTGACAGACGTCAACAGCATTTATCGAGAATGTCAGGACGCAACGGCAGCCGCAGTCTATAAACCAGGAATCTTGCCAGAGCATCACGAAGCACAGCCAAGCTTGCGCCAGGTCACTTGTTCCGCTCCGATTCAAGATTGGGAGATTTTATTGACTTAACATTTTCCTGTTCATAAAAATGATTCTTTTTTGCATGAGATCATTTTTATCTTACATATTCTTTTCACTCATGAAAAATAGCATCTTACGCATAACAGCGTCTGAGCATGAAATTAAGTCAGGTTTGCATGAATATATTTTATCGTGCATGAGATTGGGTTTGCATGAAAATATTTAGAAAGTACATGGAATTAGTCTGCAAGCTGCCAGTTCAGACCACGCCTCTCAGGCTGTCTGATATTGACGGCTACCGATTGACCGCGTCGGTTATCCATAAAGTCATGGCTCAATTGTTCTCCCAAATCTACTTTGCTGGACTACTTCAACCTGACCATTAGTAAAAATAAAAGTTAAATCATGAAGATTACTCTATCTTTGATGCCGGCCTCTCAGATAAGCGGCTGCAGGCACTTGGACTACTTGGACGCAAGTAAAAGCCCTGCATTCTTGTTGAGGGCAATATCTGGCATTTCATACATTTCAGAAATCATTTCCCAGCGAGGATTAAGTTTTTGTCGAACGATTGAAAGGCTGACCATCTTGCACTTGTCTCGCGATCACATTTATGGCTTTGCTTTGCGCAAAGGTTATTAATTACCGTATTTCTCGGTTTACAACGACAGTCTCATTTATAACGACATGTCGCTTTATTTCGTTGTGATCACACCGAAATTCGACCATCGAAACAATAGAGCGACAGTCTCAATTATAACGACAGGGGTAGATGATGCATACACGTCGTGAACAACGGAAAGCGTAGACCAGCCTCTTTTCCGCACTTTAAGTTGGAAATTATTAAGACACACTGACCAAACCAGTGTCGAGAATGTCAGGAAAGTACGTAACTTATCATGGAGTGTCTTTAAAGATGGGAAATCCAAGCAACGGGATTACTAAAAGCAACTCGATGAACCTAATTCATTGCTGCAAAAGTGTTCGAAATAATACAACGACAGCCTCAATTATAACGACATGTCGCTATATTTCGTTGTGATCACGCCGAAATCGGGTCATTGAAACAATACAACGACTGTCGTAGTAATTCGTGAAATACGGTATTCAAATTATTTCAATGTTTACCTGTATTATTTCATGCAAATTTAAATCATGTATCAAAAAATTCTTTTTATGGCTGTACTCAAAATCAACTCGGTAATTGAGTAATCCTGAATTACAGAATTACGCATGTGATTTTGAACGAAAAAGTAAAAAAAGTAAAAGTAAAAGTCATTTAACATTTCTAATTTGTTCACTTGACTACAATTTTTACTCAAAATACTAGGG
>JAQIUU010000339.1:0-11257 GCA_034694545.1 Mesaphorura macrochaeta
TCAACTTTTCAAGGTGACAAATATGTGAGTGAGCGTGCCATTAATCTAGAAAAGTTTCTTTATTAAACAGTACTAACAACAAGCACGGTCATGGCAGCTTTGAGAAAAGTTTCACGTTAAAAACCACAAGAAAGTAGCCGAAACCCCAACATTTAGCAATGGATATGAATCAAATCAGAGGGGCCGCGTAGATGTAGGCATCGGCCCAGACATTTCTACTTTGACGTCAAGTTAGGACGCCTTGGAAATGCGACAGAAAAGTCAGTAAAGGGATGCTGATTCTTGAACAAATGTTAGAAACTTAACAATTGCTAACGCGAAAAGATTCCTGGAATCGCTGAGCTTGCCATTTTCTTAAAATGTATCGTTTTGGGTTTGTATTTCTGGATTAAAAGCGCGTTGAACCCGCATGGTACCCAAAAAGAAAGGTCCAGAATCTGGATCTTACTTATTTAGTGAATAGCTCAGTAAGCCAAGAGTAAACTGTTTCCAACACGACAAGCTTGCAACAGTGGCTCCCTGCACTTCGTGGACTCCCATACGCATACGTCTCGACTCGTAGAGTCTCAAATTCCCCTCTGTTTGCTATTGGAACTACAAGTGAAAAGATCCGCATGTGCGAAAGCATTCGCTACTGAATGCTAGCGTCAATGGCGTCAAAGAATCAAGAATAAGGATCAAAATAAAATCCGCAATATTAATATCAACGCAAGTGGCTTTCTCACGTCGGCGAAGCAAAAGGGTTGTGCAATTAACCACCTGTCATCATCTCGTCAAGTACATGTTTTAAAGTTAGATAGGTGATACTGAAGATGAAATCGTGAGTCAAATACAAAGCTCCGAGTCGTGCGAAAAAATGCAGCTTACTAGCAGCGTTCGATAGAATGTAATCTTGGTGCGACACTGACCAGAGTGTGTAATGCTTACACTCTGCCATCAAATGGAAATGAAGAACGTCAAATCACAACTAACTCTGCACTAATACACTGGGAATTCAAATGCTTGAGCCCAGGGTGTATTTCTGAATGACATGACACGAAAATTGGTTAAGAACATGGAACGATGAGGCACTCAACGATTCTGAGAAAACGGGGCAAAGTGCAATCGTTTCAGAACCCACATATGCCGCGTTTCTCGTATGTGTACGTGAATATTATAATTTAATGAATTGGAATAAATCGTCATGCTTGGAAATATTGTCTAGTTTTCTCTCATACTGACTCCGACAGATATATGCTGCAAACTACAAAGAGCCATCAAAATTGCTGTAGTCTGAATATGAGCAGAGAATGCTCGCACTGATACTAAAACCGTGCGGCTCGTTACGCTGATGTCCTTTCTCACAAAATGCAGACTTTCTCTTCGAAAAACTCTCGTAACCGAGAAATAAACAGCATGCCATATTGTAAGGAACCTGCTGAAGTTGCTAATGCTCTCTGTGTAATATAAAGAAGCTTAAGCATTCATACACTGAATTCATCAAACTGTCTAACTCTGGCTTCCCAATTGTTGACAATAGGCAATTAAACAATGGGCCCGTAACATGATATATTAGTATAAGGACTGTCTGGTAGAGCGATGGCACACATGAACATTTTCTAATTGTCTGCCATATTCACGTGTACAAATACAGTAATACAATTGTAATGCAAGGCAAGAACGAAAGAACACTCCGACAACATTCACGAGTGATTCACGTGATATTTAATGAACTATAATATTTAATCCTATTACTAATAACTAATAAACTAAATACTCAAACAGTTAAAATTGAAAGTGGGTTGGTTCCTGGTACCAAAGCACAATGCTTCTCCATAATAATTATCTTGAAACGCGAACATGCTGCCTGCTTGAATGCGGAAAACTGAACTTTAAATTGAAAAAAAAGTTTTCACTTGCCATCGGGCTTCCTTTTATCCGTAGAGACAGCCTAAATTGCTTGATACTTGTTGAATGTAAAAGTATTGTCAAGTGCACACGCGGTACAATGCAGCGTTGTGAGTGACGGACGTACCCGTGCCATGTCTACCATTGCATAATCTTCAAAGTTGACGAGAAATGAAGGCTGGAGAAGCCCTTCAGTGAGATTATATTATTAAAATGGAAAGTTGAGAAGTGTCGAAAAGTTGAATTTGATTTTGCCTATTAAATTTGGACAAAGGAAAGGCTACCGCATTAATGCGAATAATAAATTGCCCAGACGCACAATTCAGGATTAACCTTGACTTGTGACCGCCCATGACTTTGAAACACTAAGGTCATGGAAGGTAAGACCGACTGCGCCTTGAACGGATGTAATATCCGCTTTCATTACTGTTGTATCATGTTTCCCTGGTATACAATTTACATGAAATTGTAGAAGGGCTCTCAACCCGCATTTGCCAAATTGCAGAAGAAGCAAATTGAAAAAAATCGCATCTCTTCCCTAGCTTTCGTGGAAAGTACTAGAAGTGGGCTTAGGATTTACGCGAAACAGACCAAGTAAAAAATCTAGAGCAAATGCCCAAGCCAAGGGGCAACAATGTTCTAAGTACTATTTGGAGTTTTAAAGTCTCGCGTAATAATACTTTCCGTTTGCAATTACAAATAATAGACAAGGATTCACTGGATTCTTCCAGTTCATGGGCTGTCTAGTCTAGTATTACTTAATCTGTCTAGACAAAAGTAATTACTTAGCAGCGACACGTGGGAGAGTAACCGAACTCATCTCGGTTGAAGTGTTTTCTATTTATCTCATCATTTCTCACTCACTTTTGACTGAAATTTGCAATCCTTACAAAGTTTTTGTCGAACTCCGGTTTATCGTGAACCAGATGTACTTAAATTGTTTTAGATTCAAGGGTGCCACTCTCGTTAGATTTGTTTATGAGCTGCGGCCAGCATAGCATTATTGTTTGCACAAACTTCTGAGGACTCCAATTTATATATGCCGTTATTGCTTATGACTTCAGCTAGCCGAAACTGGAGATTGTCACCTTTGTTGACAGATACCGAAAGAGATGGGTGTTGGAACCGAGGGTAAAGCTCGTTTAAGGAGTGGAGTGATACCGCATTATATGCCATGAAATTCTGTCATGATCGCCAGCGGCAGGTAAGGCGATTTGGTGGAATCGCGAAGTCTCATACTGCACCACATTTCAAATGGAAATAAAAGTTGCAACTGTTTATGCAATGGTTCTGAGAGTTCAGGCTTATAATTGGTCTTTCTGAATTTAATTTATGGTTACATTTGCTAAAAGTAGTAGCGACATGATGAAAAATGAGAAACATGTATCATTTTCGATAAAGCAAATAAACTCAGCGGGATAATTCAGGGAGCATGGCAGCTTTAAGTTATCTGGGGCCCAACTTCATGCTAAGCAACGGTTTCGAGCAGCGTCTCAAAGATTTAATGGGTATTGTATTAGTATTCATTGCAAAATAGTACCGAGTTGATTTCCTTCCTAAATCATGACATCACAAAGTACAATTTCCTATGCGTGGCGGAAATCATTGTAGCAAGCCTGCATGCACCGGTAGTTTGTTACCGGAACCGGAAGCATGGTTGCTCATTGCTCTGATTCCGGCGTGAAGATCTTGTTGAACATGTTCCTGATGTTGTCTCACATGTCAAGAGCACAGTGCGTCCCGTCTCCCGTGCGCTAAAATCTAAAGTGTCTCAACTTTCATCGATTTCACTTCATCACAATCACAACAAGAGGGAAGGAAAAGTAGGCAAGACGCAGCTAGGATTTTGCGCTTCTACATAAATTTTATGGATGCATTGCTTTTAAAGAAACAGAATAACGCCAATTTTGTATTGCGTGGCTAAAAGCCGTACTGCTCTATCTCAATAGCGGCAGCTTATTTTGGGACGCTTCGGACGAGTTTGACATCAACAACAGCATAAGTACTGCAACAGCATAACAACCGAAATCCGTTTCCAATATTAAAAAATTGCAACGAAAACAACTGAGCATCTTTCTTGTTCCATTGCCATTTCCCTTTCCCACACTCTGACCAGTTGAGAATGAATATTTTTGGACTCTTCGGAAGAATGATAAACGATCGTTTGCAGATTCTTTCTGCAAAGCACAATTGGCAATTGACAAAAATAATAATAAATCATGAAGAGGACACGAGGGCTCTACGAAAACAAATGATTTTATACGTTTTAAAGCTGTGCATTTCCAACAAGGAATGCGGAGTGCTGAAAAGGAGTTGAAGTTGAACGACTGGCTCACAAAAGAAAAGATCGAGCACACGCTTGTGTATTGTATTATTGTGGGTTGAATGAGTGACATGATTTACTATTCACATGTTATAACTCGTGTGCCGTACACAGACGACACACCGCCACTGCACACCGCGTATATACACATATAAGATGTCTGTTATTTTTTTGGGTAAGGATTTTGGCAATATTTATTTGTACAAGTCAGACCGGGCTGTCTCTTGTTCCCGTGACATGTGTGGCGGCGGTTGGCGGTGGCTGTGTATAGATGAGTTTGCGGTGGTCGTGTCACGAAACGAAAGCTACCCCAAGAAGAAAAGTCAATAGATCCCTGAGAAAACAAGATTCTCAATGACAGAGACAAAATGCTCACGAGTCTCTCGTGCTTGAAATGAAGTGCCACTAATCAAACTCCCTTTTGTGTACGCAGAGCTCATTCACTGCGTGTACATGTGCACAGAAACCAGCCCTGCTATCTAATACTGGAATTAAATTCATTCAAATCCAAAATAATATGATCTCTGAAGATGAAGTGCTGGGGTTTAATCCTTTTACAAATAAAACAAACTTCGATTGTAAGAAGATGGGAGAGTGTAAAAGCACTGCTTTGGTTGAGCTCACAGGAGTTTCCTTTAAATCCCAAGTAGGTTTAAACCCCTAATTCGGTGGTTGTAATGGAAGACCAAATGTGGACATCTAAGGAAATTCACGCTCAAAGAAGATTCACCTGCTTTGATTACAAAAAAGATTTGCTTTATTCCGACCGAGTCCAGTCCATACGTCCATTGTTCGTTGCCATTTCCAGGTATAAAAACACACTGTAAAAGTATACGAATGGATTAAGCGCCTCTGAAGTGCTTCTTGCTTTGGTGCAAGTGCCATTGCTCAGGAGCAAAGATTCTTAAATGCGTACTTCAGCAAATCTTTTGAACCTTTAGATGGTTCAGCTTAGGCACTATTTTATCGGATTTTCTCGTGGTTTCCGTTCATCGACGAGATCATCGCAGGCACGGCAGGTCGCCATTCATTGCTTCACTGCTGTAAGCCGCAGCCGTACGGAGCGCCCTTCATAGGAGATCAAGCGGTTTTTATCAAAGTTGAGTGAAGGTCTTACTTTTCTAATATTCCGAGCGTAATTCCTTAAACGATAAGTTGTGCTGTAATTTCTAAAATAGATTCTCACCATTGAGAGCGCGTGTTTATTCTCCACAATACTTAATCTCAATTGAGTTTAGCAAACATAAGTAGGGTCTACTATAGATTTTGTTTAAAGTACCAATGTCTGGAATTCCAACTAACTAGTTACTGCTCGGAAGCAGAGTCATGGCCAAATTAATGGGATACGCATGAATTGAGTTTGCATCAAATTTTATGACCAAATGGAAATCGTAAAATCTTTGCTTTGCTCTGCCGCTATGGCCATGACGCTGAATATGGAACTACCTCAATTCATCTTGAGTGTTGTCTCATTACAAGTGCAAATCTCAGAGAAATGAGCACCGTTTCAGTGTATTTTAGCCAAAAATAGATACACGTACGTACAACTGTAGCGTGTCGTTAGATAGTTAACCTACATATTATTGTGTCTTAACTATTTCTCTTTACGGGTCATTTAACCACTCGAATTTTTATTTAAGTCGAGAATTTTTGCACAAAAGCACCAGCACAACATCGGTGGTTGTGTGGAAGTTGTCTTCCCGTTCCGAAAATCACTCCCATGTATACTCGCAAAAATGACATGTGCAAAGATTTACTTTGAGCTGTCATACCATTGCATGTATGCGGCTGGAATGGAATTACCAACTAGAACGACTAAGCTTTGAATTCAGTTGAGATGAGTAGCAAAAATTATCACCACTTGAATTGCCTCAGTAAAAGCAAGAACGCAAGAAGCTAAGTCTCCTTCTTTTCCTTCGAGTAACAATGAGCCAGCTGCCACGACGGAAAGGCATACTGTACTCGAGTCCAGTGAAAATTTTTATTCCATTGAAATGGCACTGGCAGTCAATCCACGCATCACTGTGCAATCAAATTCAGGTTCAGATTCTACCTAGTACTTCTTTCGTTCGTCCTGTAGAATCGCGAAAAGTGAGCCACATTTTCCGCAAAATTTTATTCCATGTACTTTTAAGGAGTCAAGTGGACTGGAACCATGAAAATGGGAAAAGTCACTTCAAATTCATTCCAATGCGCACATAAAATGAAGAAAACTGCAACTAACAACCACCTTTCTTCACTTGGCATTGGCATTATGTTGCTTGAGTGCATTTCACGGAGGGCACTTTTATGAATTGGAGTTTCAGAGTAGCATAATCACCTCGTGTGCAGCATGGCCGAAATTCTTAAAGTCTGGCTGAGTCCTTTATGTTAAACTTCGAAATGGTCGGTGAAATCGTGCCGATGCCCAACATACTAATGCAGTATGCCACCAATTCCCAAAACAAGATCGTGGCACAGGAAACTCGCATCTTCGTGGTTTCTTTTGTATGCTACACCATGCACCTCTGCGCAAATGGCGAATCGATACATTATTTTACAGATATTAGTGAATGGGGATTCAAGAAGGAAATCGAAAATGTCGAGTTAAAGGTCCGGCATCAATAGGACTAATGACTTCATTGTAACGCTGATCGCACGCTTTAGAAAGTTCCTGGGATTTGAGAACCTTTCCTGCCAACTGGCTACACCGAATTGAAAATAATCTAAAGCTGGCAGCGTTAGGACTCAACAACTGTGTGAATTTTACTCTGTCGCCGACACCTTGACCGTCGAGTGAGATTCACAAAAGGGCAAAATTACCTCAGACGTATGGCGTCAAATAATTTTGATCCATGTTACATGTCATCTTAAAAACTTGGTTTTATTTATCATTCCTATTAATCACCACTCCTTCTAACCTAAAATATACGTACAGTAAAAAGTAGATTTGAGTTCTTATGATTGCCTTTTATTTCCATTCATAACGCTTTAGTACAAGGATTATGATTCTTTGTTTTATAAATCATAACATGAAACCTGCGGCAACTGTATGCATGCCTGCCTGTGTGCAGTCAGCTGAATCTGCAACAAGGGATTCCGAAAAAGGAATTAATGACGGTAATAATGGTGGCTGTCATATAAAGTCTATAAAAGGTTACAAAGTTCAGGAATGATAATGAAAGACTATGTTTCATCACACATACGCTCGGTGTACAGTGTACATGTGTACTCTTTAATGGACCCTCAAATCTGTTCTCTCGTTGACTAGCGTTCATAATAAAACATAAGGCGAAATATTTGGTTTTAATGAGACTCCCATAAATTTGTACTCTGAAATCTTTTCACTTGGATCCGGCCCAACAGTCGCATGCAAAGAAAGAGGATTACGAAGACCACAAAGTTGAAATTCCTATGAACACCATGCAATTAAATCCCTAAGCCTCGCATTTACAAGTAGCCGCCTCACCATTTCTCCACCAAGCATGACAAAGTGCTCATTTAACTCAGATTATGACGAGCTGCCGAGACAGACATGAAAACAAAAAGATTACATGTCCTATTAAGTTGAAAGCGGTGATGTTTCATCGCATCACGCACATAAAATCAGAACACCATAAATAATACGTATTTAATTCTTCGCTTGATATCATTAAAATTTGTCAACACACGAACGTAGTTGGTGTAAACTCATGGAAATATTCAAAGTTCATTCGCTTCTCCCACGCATGTACTTTGCGCACTTCATTCTCACTGATACAAGATATCGCGTGTGCAATGCGCTGATATACAAGAAAAAATAATCAACCTCTGATGCGACTTTGCCTTAAAATATTCCATGGCTTTCACTTTATGCCTTTCGTTCATGTTCATGTCACAAACCAACCAATCATGACGGCTTTTTATTAAGCAAAAGGATGAAACATGAAAGAAATGCACTCTCCTTAAGAACAACAAGGCATTCGAATTAATGAATTAGAGTCAACGTTTTGCGGGTCAAATCAGTTGCGTGTAAAACGGCCTCCACTGGTGGTTGTGAGGTTGTACGACAGTATACTGAAGCTTGGAAACATCGAGCATTTCTTCTTTCAATTCTTTGAAGATCTCAGCATGCGGAATAAAAAGTTGGGCAAGGGAAGTCATGTTAGCATTTGTATTTGTTGCTGGATAGCTGGAGTTTGAATTTACCCTTGCAAAATCACAGAATGTGAAAGACTGAAAAATGTGTTCTATTGTGCAGAGATTACTGCGACTAAAGACGGAGTATGAAGTCGTAAACTAAAAAAGGCATCTCCAAACATTTAATCATAAAATTGAAAAATTCTGTAGAAGAGAACAAACGTCTCTTTTATTCGCAACCTCAATTTCCAAATAACGCAACTCCCGTTTTATACGGGGAAAGTTTCCAGGCGGCAGTAGTAAACTGACGTGAGTGCAACATATGAGCAATCTATAAAAGCAAAGTAAAGCATTCCTACACAAGCAGAGTCTAACTCTGGTATTCTTCCATTTCCAAACGACTGCTATAAAGAATGAAACAAAGACTCGTAATGATTATCTCGGAATGTACGCACCGCATTGTGCGGGCGCCTGAAATTAGACGGGAATATTAATATTTAGGTTCATGGGTTCTCAAAAACCACAATATAAAAATTATGATCACTAGTATTATGCCATCGCAGAATGGCTCCCGGCCTCCTGATTTGTCATCTGTTTCACTCCCCAGGCTACGCGGGTACTAGTCGTGCTACGCTTACTTGTACAAACTTGTGTTTTCGCAATAAAAGGTTGATACATTCGTAAAAAAGTTAAAATCACTATAAAAATGCACAGCAGCCTTCGGCCTCGCCAAATGGCTAAATCGCACAGAGCAGTAGTGGAACTTTCCCCACCAACTTTTAATGTCGTACTATTCCTCTCATAAGTTCACTTTATGCGTTGTACCGCCGTGGCCGTCCCCTGAAAGAGAGCGCCGAGACCCCAATGATTGTGCAGAAAAGAGCCATTAAAACAATCCTCGACCTACATCACAGCACCATACTTGTGCCGCAACTCAACAGCAGCAAGAGAAAAGAACCCGACACGGCGGGCAAGGCAGTGTTGGAATGGAATGAATCAAAGCTCAGAGTAATTCGTACTTTGTATGTGCAATGCTCACCAAACAGAAATCAAATCATCAAGAATCCCAGATGTGAACTTGTATAAACACAAGTTTCACCAGCCTCAGTTGTGTGCGGTGTGTACTATAAGTCTTATACTACGTATTTACGGGAAAGAGTTCTTGAACTCGTCCATCGTCGCAAACATTAGATAAAAGGTTTCATTGATTGATTTTCTGTAACCGGCTCAATGTGCACCATTTCATCAGGTTTAATGCTTCCGGATCTGTAAACCTACGACTACTGACTTTTCCTAGAAACTCAGAAACTCTTCTTTTAATGTTTTAATGCAATGACGCGTAATGGCGTAATTGAGTGTACCACAGTGCCATGGTACCATTTACCATTCAACCGTAAACATTCGCATTCATTTGCATTTTGCCAATTCTGCTTCTACAAAGCAGCCAGGGGACAGGAGACAAGGGACAGGATGCACGACGCACAGGATGAAGTGAATTAAGGGAAGATTTAAAAGAATGCTGATGCAGATATGCAGATTGCAGATTACAGCACAGCGAACTTCTAGTCTCTTCACAAACTACTTTGTCTTTACGGTTTGGAGGACACTTTCTCTGTGAAAGGAGGAACTACAGAATGGAAAATTCTCGCGAAAGTAAAACTACGGGAGTGCACTGTGATTATTCAACTTGGGTGCACGGAGTAATTATAAAACTAAAGTTTCCTTCCAAAACCGACGACAACACTAAACTCGGTTTTCAGGGTTCTTCCGGATATGCCTTGTAATGGGATATGCTATACGATATGATATGTGGTTCCGGCCCTCACACAATGGAATGCTGAGCTGCAACAAATGTGACAGCAGTTGTGAACGCCGAAAAAACATTCCGTTGTTTCTGGTTCTTGGCGCAAATTGCTCACGCTGTTTTACAAAATGTAATACATGCTGCTACACTGTGGAAACATTTTCGAAATCAAATTCAGTACCCCACTGAAGTACGCAGGATTCTATTTATAGTGCAGTACTTCATTCCTTCTGTGCGCCTCGCGTTCACTGCGTTGCTCGCTGCAAATGATTTATATTGGATAATTTTACTTCTTCGACTATTACACATTACACTTGCGTGAGTTGCGAGGCGGGTGGTCTTTCTCCATCTTTATTATTGTTATGATTATTACGTTTTTATGAGTCTGCAATCCTCTTTCGGTCTCAAATCCCTGGCTCAGCATCATGATCATGACTTAGCTACGGACGCCTCTGCACTCTGCATTGCATTACTTTATTCACACATCTCACACTGCATCTGAACAAGCTCAAGCTTGAGCTGGAGCTTCCCATTTGCTCTAAAGACAAGGAAAAATTAGCCATCATTGAGATTGGGCGTAAGACGTAATAACAATAACAATGACTGAGGAGAATTGACACGAGTCACTGACTTGACTGACTTGACGTGATCTCATTCGATATTTACATACCAAATCTGCTCAATGGGCTACCACGCCGGCCTCGCTAAGCGTAACACCACTGAGGTCACAAAGCAAAATCGGCAAAAGATGTGCGAAAAGAGTTTCCAATTAGTCGGTCACAAAAGTAGTACAGCAGCATTGCCAACTGCAAGAAGAGCTACAAATTTACTCGTGTAGAAAGTGGAAAGGATCAAACTGGATCTATTGTGCGTTGTAAGTTTCCATTCTCCCACAGCCGCAGTCGTACTCCGAGCATTACATTACAAACATGTGTTGTGAGTTCAATTGGAAAATTTCTACACAACAACACATGCTTTCCGCTTTCGCATACCGACATCATACCACACACGTTGCCGTTTGTATGCACACGTCTGTACGTGAGCAGAACGCACACACGCACGTCATTGACATGAAGCGTACTTTCTTCGCGGAACACATTCCTGCCCGAAAGATGATTGAGTATCTTGTGACTTGACTTGTCATT
>JAQIUU010000340.1:0-11257 GCA_034694545.1 Mesaphorura macrochaeta
ATTTCAACTCACGGTACTATAGATGATCCAGTGTCAATACTCTCATGCCCTCATGCCTCATGGTCATGCCTCGTTTTCTAATATCACGCTCACTTTAGGTTTCGTTCGACTATCGTAGGATAGTTTACTTCTCCTACTTTTTTACTTTTACTTTTTGCTCCGCCATCCAAGTTTGTCATTCGGAACGTATATCGTGTTCGTATATAATTCGTACTTGTATTTTGAATGGCTTTATCATTCAGTTTAAAATTAAAATTGAATTTGAGATTGCTTTGAGGTTGGACGTGTTCTGTTGTTGGACGACAACAGATTTCTTTGGGTTTGGACTCTTCCTGTTATTCCTGTTCGGTAACTGAATATTTTATTAATTCATTGAGTTGTAATTACCTTTGTTGCGTTGTGGTCTTATCATTTATTGACAAGGTTGTCATTCGCTCACGGTCGCGTTTCCGGAACATAACAGGCCAGCCTCGTCTGCCTCGTGCAGATTTGTGTGCGAGCTGGAGTTTACTCGGCGAACTGAGTGATCGTATTGTAGTACCAATCATCGTATTAGTTAGTTACCCGATCATTTCATAATTACCAGAACTAATACCATTTATGTATTTCAGCAATCCCGAAATCCTCGGCAAACAGCTAACCTGAAAGTTTATCTTGCTGCCTGCCCGACCAATTTCCAAGTTCGTATTCAATTTTATTGGAGACATGAGCTCGAGCTCGGGAAAATCGCAGGTTCAACAGAGTCAGAAGTCAGATGAAAAGAACAAAATTACATGCCCTGAAATGGGGTACTTTTGCTTTGAGACAGTTTACCAAGCGCTGACAAACGAAACGCAAATGCCGAACATATTGGCACATCCAAGCTTTACAAACGATGCTTAGTAAGTGTTGGTGAAAGTTACAGGTCGTCGCTCTTGCCTCTTGCTTGTTCTGAAGAACATCTGAAGTTAACATTGGGACTGTTTATTTAGTTCATTGTTCGTAAGCTGGAAGACGGATAAGACCGTAAGCTGGAATGAACACCGAGGCTGTATTGGCACGCTCTCCCCTTTGCCGCTTCATGAAGGACTTCGCCAATACAGCTTGCATAGGTGAAAGGACAAATTGGAAACATGCGTAAAAATGGTACTGGAAATTAAAAGTGTAAAACTCTTAAAATTATTTTCTGATTTTGCACAGTGCCTTCAAAGACTCGCGATTTACTCCAATTACGCTGAACGACCTCAAGACACTAAATGTTGGTGTGTCAATTTTAACCAAGTTTGAAATATGCAAGAACATTGAGGATTGGCAAATAGGTGTGCACGGAATTGAAATTAAGGCCCTGTTAACTGGGGACGATGATCCATCTCTGAAAGCCCCCACGACAATCTCAGCTACGTTTCTACCTGAAGTGGCCGCAGATCAAGGTAGGTGAAATTCAATGCCGAATGCGGTCACTGCACTGTAACTAGGGAATCCAACATCGTCAAGTAATATCGTGATACTATCGATGTCCGATGTTATCAACATCGTGATGTTGCTGAAAGCGACATCAATATCAACATCGAAACATCGAAACCTGAACATCGAAAACATCAATATCACGATATCTTGAGGGTAAAATATCGCGATGTTGATGCCATAAATACACGTAAAAACATAGCAAAAATGGCCTTTTTGGCGAAAAAAGTGCCATATTTTTCTCGATTGTAATGCTGCTAGGAATGATTTAATTTCTGTAACTGCTCATTTAACGATACGCAGAAGGTCAAACAGTCCATAAAATCAATTTTAACGCGAGAAATCTGAATTCAAAATTTCCCCTATACTGTTAACATATGCCGATGGCATCACGATACTATCGGCCCTTCAACATCGAAAACATCAACATCACGATGTTGGTCAAAATGCCATCAATATCGACAACGAAACATCGAACCCTGAACATCGAAGACATCAACATCGCGATGTTGAGAGAACCCTTCGATGTTGGATTCCCTAACTGTAACGTGTCGATGTGACCTCTTGCGAATTGTGATGTCTCAATTTTGTGCAGGTTTGGCGAAAACTCAAATAATCGACGTGCTGCTGAGAAAAGGAGGGTTCAAAGGAGAGATTACAGATAGAATCAGGCAGAAGGTTATCATAACTCGGTATCAAAGTGACAAAGTTATTGTAGCATATCAAGATTATCAGAAGCATTGACTACGCAATAAAAACGCTAAACCAAATTCATTAATCATTAGTAATTTATTCAATTCACTGGTCAGGCATGAAATTTTTGACAATCTAACAATGCGACATAACTATGATTCGACTCTTCTCTCGGGAAACTCCTGATTCGACTTTAAGGTGTGTAAATAAATTAATATCAAACGCTTATGCATGGAGAATAAATGCTCCGATTACCGTCACAAGAATTGCGACGACATTGCTCTGAGACTTTCGAAGTGCAAATCCAGTGGACTCCTCTTCGGGGAGAGTGGTCTGCTCACCAGGAGGAAGCGTGGTACCTTCACCAGGAGGAAGAGTGGTCTGCTCACCAGGAGGAAGCGTGGTACCTTCACCAGGAGGAAGAGTGGTAATTTCGCCAGGAGGTGGAGTGGGTTCAGCAAGTTCAAACAATCGTACACAATGTGAAAAGTCTCCTGAGTCAGCTTTGACAATTTCACACAGGAAGTCCATTTTGCATCGGAAAATGTCGCACCTTTCCCTCAAATGTGATCCTTTATGGAAGTATCTGCAGAAAATAACAAAAAAGCTTGCAAAACCCCCTCATCTCACCAGGAATGAGAGAATCGGTACTCACTCGTAATATTTTTGGAACAGCTCATCATCGAATATCATTTTCACGACCATGTCATATAAGTGTTCCGGTCGGAGAGACGGAAGGTTGAATGCTTCTCTCATAGAGTATAATTTGTACCAATTTGGTGGAACCGAAGCCCCGGCCAGGTTGGCTTCTGTCAGGTTGTAGACCCATGTCTCGTGATCAAGCATTTCCCAAGTGGACTCGGCACCTCGTGCCCCGTCAGCGTGAAACACTTTGTAGCCTGCAATTTATTAGTTATGTGAAATTACGCATGTGCAATGAGTGTGCGGTTCTAAGCGCGACAAGCGGCAAATTGACCAAGAGACTGTACCTGGATTAAGATGAGTGTACGCAGTGGTTGAAACACCTATATTTAATGTATTCGCTGGTCGTGGAGGGTCCACCGACTTGTCGAAAAAGATGGTTGTTTCATCATTATGTGTGTGTCCGTAGAATTGCGCTTTGATAATATTTTCGTATCTCAAGATGATCTTTTCAAATTTTCCGTTCCATACGTTCCAACAGTCTCCCTTTCCTGGTGGAATATGGCCAGCGATGTAAACGACTTCTCCTGCAGTCTCAGCTTCTTGTAAAGTGTTGGACAGCCACTGCAACTGGTCCTCAGGATCAATGGAGTCGTAAAAAATCCAAAAGTTGTTGATGTAGCAGAAATTGGTGTTGATTGCAATCAATCTTGGGCCATTATTGCGTATTTTGACTGTGTAGTATCCTGCACGCCTGAAGGATTCTTGAGCACCTGGATGCGGGGCAAGCCACTTGGCGTACGAATCAGCAATGTGATTGTACACCCATGACACGTTATAATCTTCCTTAACACCCCACACACTTTCTGGTGGGAACATGTTGCAAGGGTGTGGCTCGTGGTTGCCGATGACTGGGTAGACGGGCGTGTCGACAAATAATTCCTCCACTAGCGGCTTGTTGACGACATCGTAGTGGGCAATATTGTCTTCCTTTGTCGTCCCCCAAATCAAATGGTGAACCAAGTCACCAGTCATCAGTACGAAAGCGTACTCATCCTGGGTGCATAAAAGAAAGTTAATACACGTCCATGAGTCCGAGAGTACGAGTGCGCCGGCCCTTTGGTTTGGATCAGCGAAGATGAGACTTACGTAGCGATTTTTTGCATTCAAGAAGAGTTCATCCAAAGCTGATTTGGGCATATCACACAGATCGTCTCCATGCGGGCCTGCCTTCAATGTCACATTGGCCTCAACCTCGCCTCTGCAACACATCGGCTTGCCGCAGTTTTTGTTTGAGCCCACTACATAATGCAAGTCAGGGTGAATGTCAGTCAGGTGCAAAATCTGGACGGTTGGAGTAGTACTCTGCAAATCAACATGTGAACATGACATGAGCCCATGTAACGTGGGGTAAATTTACGCAAACGATGGACAAGGGTAATAGGCGCTTATAAATACTCACAGGAAGCAAAGGTGGAGTCAACAAGGCTGGTTTATTTTCGTCCACAATTATTTGCCAGTCTCTCATGGTGGAATTAATGGGATCACACCCACCAACAGTTCCCGTGTAAATTCCGCATAAATCCTGTGCCTTCAAGTAACTTTGCTCTTTCAAAATGTATTCCAGAGGGCCCTGCATTCCGTTAATAAATCATTACAAATTGCCACCGATGGCATCACACATCGTGTGCAAGTTTTCCATTTATTACTCACCGCGTACATGTTGACAGCACCCACGCACACATCCTGAGCAAGAAACAAGCTGCAAATACTGGAAAGAAACTCACTGATGACATCAATGCCCACGTTGGATCTGAGAACTGACAGCCCGAGTCCAATGAGTGTGACACACAAGTTGCAAGACTCCGTTTGTTTTGGCACAACTTTAGTTGCGAGGATGTCAGCTTCAACCCACGCCTGGATTTCGTCACTGAAAAACGTCAATGCACTCGGTTAATCTTCAAGGAATTGAAGCAGGTGGAATGGTAGAAACCTCATGAGCACAGCCACGTGAGACATGAAACTTACAAATTCTCAAAGAAGTCGTCTAGCTGCTGGTCCGTGACTGGGAGGTCCAGATGCTTGACCATTTGTCTCATGTCTTTCTGTTGAGACGCTGCCAATTTGGCGAAACATGGCTGAAGACCCACTGTGGCCACGAGCAGTGCCAAAGTGTAAACGTAGAAGGACTTCATGGTGCAATTTCCGCAGGACCCAAGATTCACAGAGACTAACACCACCACCGTAAATTCCACGTTGAACTAGGCAAGCTCGGTTTCAGCGAACCCAAACCAATGCGACGAACAAACGAACGCGAACGGTGACAAAACTTCAAGGACAGTCTCAAGTGGACTATTGACAATGATCATTCTGCGGCACACATAACGCTCTCCTATCAATATCAGAGCGACATTTACAAAATTGATGAGCACTCTCGAGTGGCGAGTGGAATGCGCACTTGAGGAGAATTTAATGAGTCAAAGGTCATTCCAGGGGTAAGCTATTGCACACGCACTGAAGAAACGCTCGAGATAAATGGCGGCCCGCAAACTGTTGTTTCATAACTGTGTCACATACTTGGGAGTTGGGACCTTACCTGTGGCAGCTCGCACTTGGGAATGTTGTGTTTCATTAAACAAGGTTTTTGGAGCTATGATTAAGTTCCTTACGCTGTAGCTGAGTTAATTTACGTTTGTCATCTGTCATTGTCGTGATTCCAGATAAGCTCTAAGCTGGCCCTGGCCTGGCCCGGCCCACACCGGATTCGAAAACAATTTGACAAGCAAACGCACACACGGAAAATGGTGTGACTCATTTCATAGGCACGCGTGTCTCAATTTTGTTCGTAGCGCTTGGTGAACTTCAACTTCTCGTGTAGTAGACTTGAGAATTGAGCAGGCACTTTATTTCGACTTTTATTAAAGAGAGCTCACTTGATCTCCATTCGTACCTTACCACGTGCATTTGGGCAAACAATAATTGATATGGACTTGATAAGAATAGTTCTTGCGAAGCCTTTATGTGGTTATATGTGTAAGTATGGCGTTGATAATTGGTCGAAATAATCTGTAATCTTGTTAGCACAGCTTGCATAACAGAGCAAACAAGAGTGTCAAGTGTCATGTGAGACTTTGGTCAACAAGGTGCGCTACGCTGTGGCCGAAGCGTCATACATTTAATTATTTAGCCTTGGATAAGATTGAGCAGACCAAGTGCTCAGTCAGTTAAGTTGACAGTTGTCAATGCAAACCTTGAGTGGGGACAACCAGATAATCGCATACTACGTCCTCGACCATTTTTGATGAGCTCGCAAACTCTTTTTATTTCATGAGTAAAAGGCAGTACAGAAAGAATTTCACGGTAAATTAATTTATGCAAAACCTTCGGATTGCAATTTCTAGGCTAGTCTGATATTTATTTGAACAAACGAACTCAGCTTTGTAACTACATTGAAGCACTCCATATTGCCAAAACTTTTAGTTCTATATTACGAGCCTTAAAATTATTTCACAAACTAATAATTTCATGAGATCCTGGGGTTTATTAAATCGAAATTGGTATCCATTTTTTGATAGAGCAATGGCTAAGTTTTGTAAAATTCAAATAATAGAGAAAAACAAATTAAGAGTTCCGATTTAATATTCTTCAAAAGTTTCTTGAATAGGAAGTGAGCCTGACATCACGAGCATGGTGGACGCCAGAGGAGCGTGTAAGGATGTATTAAGGGAAGAAGTTAATCCAGTGAAGGACTGATTCATTGGACTATAAAAGGAGCTTGATGAAGACTGCCGCCGATGATGATAGGTTAAAGGAACATTTAGACGAGAATCTTTGCTCCCATAATATTCATTGAAATCTAGTCTAAAGCTCAGACATTGCAACGTCATTGAATCCGAATCTTGCTGTCGATTCAGAACCAATAGGAATGAGCTTATCAAATCCTGCAATAAATATGAACACAAAATAAATGCTAAACAAGTCAGATATTAGTTCGAAAACTTATATTTCTCAGTAAATGTGGCTTACTTGTGTCGTATCGTAGAGTGCTTCGATTTCCCCTTTAGCCAAAGATACAAACTCTTTGAAGAAGTCTTTTTGCTCTCCTCTTGCTGTTTCAACTGACTTAACTAACTTCTTCTTATCTCTACGCTCCAATTCGGTCGAAACCATTGCGTCGAATTTGGTTAGAAAATCTTTAAACCTATGAACAGTTTGAAATATTCCACGGAGCTGATTGAGTAATTCACGTTTTCCGTCGTCAAGAAGAGATCTTTTGGTAATATTCTCCAAGAAAATTCCATGCGCTTTAATTACTTGATCTAAATCAGTTGCTCGGCAAACCTGTTTAAAAAATTAGTAGTAGATTTTACAAAGAGAAGAATTTAGAAATATCGTGGTACCTCTTCCAATAGCTGGTCCCAAGTGCACTCAGTCGCCTCAAACATGATGTAATATTGGGTCTGGTGAACAAAGTGGATCATCTCGGATATGAGAAGTTGGGAGCGATGCAATACAGGACCAATCTCTTTAAATGAAACATTTTAATTTATACTATGTATTCCAATCCACTATGTAGTTCAAGTTTCCATTTCTAAATTTACCCGGCATCGCGCCTTGGTATTTGAACAGAGTAGATTGATTCTTCCATAGAGTAGATAAAATTCCTTCAATCCGCTTTGTTCTCCACAACGCATTGAAGAGTCGATTGTACCGTGTTATTACTTCGTCTGTCAAAACCTTGGAAAAATTGAAAAAGCAAAATCAAGGACAATGATCATGCGAATTTTCTAAACCTATTATGGTTCGAACCTTCAACCTTGCCCTAGTGCGTGGCGAATGGAAATTATAATTTGAAAACTTACAGTTCCGATTGGGCCTGCCGCTTTATAATCCAAACAGAAGACGTCCCATCCCGTATCTTTGTCACTGCCTTGTAATATTCGTGTGTCGACACGAGCTAAAATATCTTCATCTTCGAACTGAGCGTTTGTAGCCCTAATTGCAGACTCCAAAATAGATTGTAAATTATGTGAAAACAATTTGGAGGCTGGCTTTGATAACTCATCTCTGGAAAGTGAAGCAATATTAAAAGTTCGGCAGTATAAACTCGTCCGATCATTCCTCGAGCTGTATCGTCATACAAAACATGTACTTACTGAAGCAAGTGTAAAAGATATTGAATAAAATCCCCCTGACCAAGCAATAAATAGTTCTTAATTGCCTTGAAATGATCAATGAGTCTAGATTCTTCCACGAGAATGTTGAGAACCATTTCTGAGGTAGTTTTGTATGCCCTTTCAATTGCATTATTCAAAATTCGATCGTCTTCCAAAAACAGACACTCAACTAAACAGAAAGGTATCATGAATTTCTCTGACAATTTACTAAAGTAGAGCGGACACAGTCAGAATAAATTTACCTGGGCTGTCTTCCAAAATTTGTCTAATATCATTCCGTCCATCGTAGCCTTTAGAATGCAAACAAATATCTTGTAGGAAATTAATGCTTTTTCCTGTCGAAAGAATCTTCTCAGCCATTTTTGGCGAAATAAATGAAGGCAGCATGTTTTCCCTGCAACACCCACAATGTTAAATGCCAACGCTTCAAAATTCAATCCTAACCTAATTTTAAGAGCTTCTTATACAGAGTGACAAGTCATTTCACCTTATATGAAACTTAGCATGCCATAAGTTTTCCTTCTTGCACTCCTTATCAGCATATATGAAAAATTCTTGAAAATGGTCCTCCAGCTCGCCGTACAGGATCCATTGACAAATCATGTTATACAAGGGCTTCGCGACGATTGAAAGCAAGGATGTCGTTAAATTTGCAACCAGTGGATCACCGTACTGAGAATACCGGAATAATACGGAACAGATTTCTCCACCTTTCTTGTCTTCCACAGCTTCAATCATTGAAACTAGAGCCTTTTTTTGGCAATTCAAGAAGATTCAGCTTAATAAGAAGCTTTCAGTGAACGAATGGAACTTTATCATCGCTAATTTTACCTCAAGTCGAAATTTCACATCGATCACAAATACTGAAAGCTTTTGTAGTGTCATCTCCTCGCCTGTTTTTGTAACCTGGTCGCTCATAGGAGTTTCCACATCATTATTCTCCATCTATGATAATGATCAAATGCGGTGAAAGGTTTAGCATAATTTCATATATTGTTTTTAGCATATCAGCGGACCTGGTCCTGGATAAGCACGAGTAGTTTGTAATATTCTTGAAGCTCTCTTTCCAACCCATGCTTCAGCCCCTGTCTCACTTGTCCGGTACTTGGTTTGTCACAAAAAGCACGTATCTTTCTGTACAAGTAGCCAATTTCACATTGGTTGAACACTTGCAGCTTCATCGACGGGTGCAGTGGTTTCTAATAGTTAGAAATTACATTGAGATATGGGAGCAGTTGAGCAGTTCCTTGAATAAAATAACAAAGTAGTGGCACGATGAGGTGAAATGAAAGTTTACCGACCTTAGTTATAATCTGATACTTTTCTTTCTTATCTCGTGTTTCAACTAATTTAATATTACTGGTATTGATTCCTTGGAAGATAAATAGCATGTCCTTAATCAGTTCCTTTTCAATGGCTGCCTTAGAAGATGTTGCTGCAAGAATAGGAAACATGATTCATGATTAGTCTAAGAAAATTAAGACAATCTAAGGTGGGCGTGGGGCATTACCACGAAAAGTAATGTTTGATCCAAGACTGCGATTGCTCGACAAGATAGTTTCTCGAATGCGATCGGAGCGATCAAATTCAAAATTGATGTTATGGGTTAATGCCAAACTACGATTTGACATTGTGGCCATCAGTTTCGGAATTGTGACAATTCCGTTGCCTTTCTCGCCGACATTTGGCGCACTGTCGCTTGCTCTGGCACTGGCATCAAAGTTCTCCGTAGTACTGGATCTTGGCAATTCAGCTTTCTTTTTTCTGTGCTCCTCGATTTTGGCCTTAGCAGCTCGTCTGTCATACAACTGATAAAACAAGTTCAAAATTCCATCCCGATTTCGCAAAACATCCTGCAATGAAAATATCAATATGTCATCCTCTGACAGTCTCGTCTCGAGTTACGCTGAATGAATGAGAAACGAAATTTGGTATCATACGGTTTTTTTAAGTTGCGTATAAAGCATACTGAACTGCTTTGCTTCTGCCTCCATTCCTTGTTTAATTAAATATAGCTTTAGTTTCTCGAAAGTTTTCGTCTCATTAGGAAGGTCCTGTGGTAGTCTGTCAACATGCATTAGTTTTGCTATTGACATCTCCAGTTCATTTTCTTTTATACCTGAAAGGCAAAAAGTGACTCGTGTTACTTTAGAATGAGGTTTTCGGAAGTTACGTCGACTCTGCTCCTAAGCAAAGTTCAAAGTAAAAGGTTCTTACTTTCTCCAGTAATATGCTTGTACAACGATGCAAGGCTATCAGCCTTTTTCTTCTCACTCATTGTGGCTTTAGTGATCGACGGTTCTGAACTAGTTGTAGTCCACCCACAATTCACAAATTATTCGCACAGTATGCAGTAAATCGGACGGAGATTACTCACAATACTTCCTGCATAAAATAGTTAGCAGCAACAAAGAAGTGTGACAGAATGAGAATTAAATTAATTCACGCGGTTTGTTTTCGCACACTCGCCAATCAAGATTCAGGATCTCATGGAATGAGCCTCCTCAACAATAACAACTGAAGCTATGCAATTCATGATCTCAAATCATTGTTGAGTCCAACAACGAGAATGAGCCCTTGCGCACTATGCGCACACAAGTCAGTCTAAGTAAACAATTTTTATACACAAAGCATCAAAGCACAGCAATTACTGACACTCGTTTGGTTTTTTGGTTGGGTGCAACTGCATCGAGTTCAAGGAAAGGTACACACTACACACACATAGTTAATTTCCTTGCTGATTTCCGATGCAGTGTTCACAGCGTGTAATAATTTAACGACGACGTTGAGATTCCCTTTTTCAGTTAGGAAATCGCTGCCGCCCTAGCCGTTACGTGTTAAATTTCGTAAAACTTTGCCGAAACGCTACCCGTCGCTACTGCTACCCATCGATACGCATGAATTTTTAGGATTCAAAGTTAGGATTCTTAAGATTAACTATGCGGAGCCCATTGGCCCCAGAATTTCGGTTGACCCGGAGTAGTGTTTTGTATGGTTAGGGTAGGGTAGGGTGACGGGACGGCGAGTCATAAAGGGAACCAACAACCAACCAACTTGCTTATGTTTTTCAGAAATATCGGAACTTTGATTTCTGGATCATAGAGCCCAAAGAAATTCACATTTCCGTGAGGTAACCTCCAATCCGAAAGACGGATTTTACAACTCGAGTGCCAAAATTAGTCTATGCTAAGAACTTGTTCATGCCATTTAATTTATTGTTACGATTCCAAAGCAGTACATTATGCTCGACATATTTTTCAACCAAATTATTAAAGGAAATAAAAGCATTTGACTTCTTCGCA
>JAQIUU010000341.1:0-11255 GCA_034694545.1 Mesaphorura macrochaeta
CCATCCCATCCAACATGGACGACAATCCTATGTTAGGGCATGAAGGGATGGAAATGAATTGAACCATTTTGGAGGACAATCCCATCCGATCCTATCCAAAATGCCGGACGGACCCTTTCCATCCCATCCAACATGGACGACAATCCTATGTTAGGGCATGAAGGGATGGAAATGAATTGAACCATTTTGGAGGACGATCCTATCCAAAATGCCGGACGGACCCTTTCCATCCCATCCCATCCAACATGGACGACAATCCTATGTTAGGGCATGAAGGGATGGAAATGAATTGAACCATTTTGGGGGGACAATCCCATCCGATCCTATCCAAAATGCCGGACGGACCCTTTCCATCCCATCCAACGTGGCGGACGGACCCCTTCCATCCCATCCCTGATTGATTTGGGCTGGGATGGGATTGATATGGATGGAAGTTACAACTGTGATGGCAACTCAGCCACTCGCCAGGACTCTGTCGCTAGGTCAGACTCGTCAGTCGTCAGACAGACATACTTACTATGCTTAACGACCATTACAACTAAATTAGAAGCGCAAGTTAAATATGTTGACTTAAGTCAAAGCCTAGCGTCTAAGTCGGAGCGTTTGCAAGATACAGTTGAAGTGGGACTGGACTTTCATTTTCATTTCAGAAAGTATATTGCCAAGGCCAAATATGGGCCCATAATAGCACTTTTCAAATTAAAAATACGGATTTAAACCGAGTTGTGTGGAAGTATGTATGTAGTGAATAAGGAGAGGATCACGTTCTACTTTAAATTAAACAGATGGATTTTACATGTTTCCCATCCTGTTTGAACTTTCGGGATATTCGCGAATCTATAAATTCGTGACATTTGTGACATGGAAAAGCTTTGAAGCTTGGGATAAATACCTACGACTACATCGCCCATTTCTCACCGCGGATGTTCTACAAAAACCGCTTAACACTTTTCCTCCTTTCTTCTCGGTTTCCTTTGCTTGCCATATGAATATAGCATAGGATTCCAAATTGAATCTATTGGCATGTCTTGTTTAAGGTTTGAACATGTGTTGGGCACATGCACAGAGTGACGGCGATGCAGAAGAGTCCCCTTTGTCAGTGGTTTTTCGCAGCGTTTGATCATGCGATTACAAGCGTCGTATGGCTATGGTTAACCTGCTTAGCTAACACCTTATTTTGCAATATAAATTGTACAGATGAAAGCCAGCCAGCTGTAAACTAGTTTTCATCGTACTGCGATTACGTAAAAACAACAATTATGTTGCAGTTGCAGAACATTTTGCAACGACGCAGAACGGCTGGCTAGCTTGCTGTTCTGTGCGATAACGCTATGGTGTAAAAGATTACGAACCTGTTAATTCACATGATGCAGTACCGTATAATACTGTGGCTGAGATTTATTGGCGATGCTGGTTTGTAGTTTGTGGTGCTGTCTTTGAGTGCCTTATTTTCTCATCTAAGCCAGCGAGCCGAGGGTTAAGCTGTCTAACCCGATTCAGCGAGAACGAGCACCAGACAGAATGGTTTTGTTTGAGGTTGAGAGAGACGAACTAAATTGCGATTCCTCATTTGACGATTTGGGAGAATTATAGAATTTTTATGTGCAGTTGTTGGAGCTTATCAGCGAGCGTGGAGTGCGACATAAACGATATACAATTTAAGCCGCAGCCATAACAGTGCTGTGTTGTGTCGCAGTTCACAATTTATGAATCTAAAATTCTAGTAATAGGGTTGTCTGATCTGCGGCTTTTGCGCATCACATCTTGCCAACCGGGCCAACCCTAGAAATAGACTATTTTGCATGAATGTCTGTTGATTTCAACTTTCCCAATAATTCTTCGGACAGTGTATTTCATGGTGGGCCAACCACAATAAACATCTATTATTAAGCATTGAAATGCGAATGATTAATTCAAGGCAGTTGTTAATGATTCGGTGTTGGATATTTCTCAGTATCCGCACCGCATGACAGTTTTTCGCAAAACGCGAGCGAGAGCGAGCGAGCGATTCCAATTTGCGAGCCGATACCTTTGCAAAATACAACGTTCACGTTTAATACCGATGCAATGCCAAATATAGTAATGAAATGAAGGTTACATCAGATACATGGTCTCAAGCTCAACTTTTTCAAGGGCATCGAGACTAAATAGGAATTGTACCAACTTCATGAGTTATAATTTTCTTTAAACTGTTCAAACTATAAATTGAATAAGTTCCCGTTTAAGTTTTTTGACTATCATTTGAGTTCCAGCTAAGGCGGTCGTCCAGCTCTAGCAGTGCTCACTCCATAATATTATTAAAGAGGGCTGGCGGTATCGAGCACACAATTAAGTTGTTGACAGGCTCGTGTTCACGCCCTTCGTTTATTTCCTGAGAATTAAAAGTTTTCTCTCAATATTCCACGTGTGATGTGTGAAGTACATTTCTTGTGCAAACGCGTGCAAACTTTACAGCTTGATTTAGCTAGCGCGTGTTGTAAAATTGGTCGGTCTTGGATTTAATATAAAGTTAATTGTATCCAATTTCTTTCCATACCGATAACAAGGCTATTCGTACACTCTCGACGGCACGTGTTGCACACAAAGGGACCGGATAAACTTTTGTGCTTGAGCAAATAGTAGCCACATAGCCGCATTAGACTTGTTGCAACTGTCCTCATTTGAATATTTTAAATTGCCATTGACTCAAACGGAAGTTGGACCGTTGGAGACACATAATTCGGCGCCACGGCGCCTACTAATCGTTTACCTTATTCATGTCTCATAATTTCAATAGCATTACACATTTAAATATGATAAGTTTGTTCTTAATAGATGCCATATTTAAAGCTAGTTCCTTGGCTTCCTCGCAATGATTTGCATTAACAGTATCGCCTGTTGCCTTGCACAAATAATCGAATTGCAAATTCTCGAATTTTGCAACGCAAGTGTTAATTTAGGTTACTAAGCAGAATGAACTCGAGTGTAGAATTTATTGTTGTTACTGGGAAACTATGGAACATACGATAAGCAGACAGGCACCATAGGTTAAGAAACCCAGCTAGCATTTTTCTGTTCTGTGTCTTGGAGAGGAATTGACGTAAAGGGATTCGATCTAATTGGCTCTTTACTGACGTGAGTATCTGAATGCATTGAGGTTGTATTTGCACAAGAAGCAACCTTCACGCCTTAGTTTCTGCAGCTCGACAACTTTTGTGTGTGAACGACAATTATTTGTACGTTCGATTTTCGATTTTTATTGTCGGTCTCCGCTGACGCCAATCCGCTAGACATCTCGCTAAAAATCTCGATCTGCTTTCTCTTAACCACAAGCGCCTGACGAGACTACGAGAGAAGCTCGACGCTCGAAGCAAGTTCATTGGTCTTTGAGTGGTTGAACTGTTCAACTGTTATTGAACTTTCTTCTAAAAATCTAATAAAGCAGCTGAATTGATAATTTAGCATATTTCTAAGGAAAAGCAAGCAAATGGAAAATACCAGCTTGATAAAAAGTTCTTGGCGAAAGAGAATAAATACTCCGCCATAAATTTGATTAAGAATTTGAATTAAGATGATGTTGACTGACTGGGAGATGAAATTAGATCCGAGAGTTGAAGTATATTGTTACTTCCTTTGGGAATTATTTATGTTCTTGCACACGTGTGCAATTAGTTGTTTAGACTTAAGCTAGTTGAGGAGGAGGACATTTACATTTAGTGAGTCGTAGGAGTGTCGCGTCGCAGGATGTTGCTTATTTCCCACGATCACGAAGAAATCAAACACCCAGCTTTTGAAAATACTACATTTAAAAGAAATTTCATTGATTCGGGAAGGTTAAAAGGTCTCTGGAAGGAAATACATGGGAAAGGTCAAAGTACTAAATATAGCGATGACGCTAGAAGCTGAAGCTCTTCATAAAATTAAAGACCAGCATCAAGACTGTGAGAAGCAGCCGTTAGCCACTGCGGGTTACCAATGATGTTGAGCATTTTTCAAACCCCTGCCTTTTATCTCGAATCACTTATTTACCTTTATTGTGGTGCGGTGGCAGTAGAAACGACGCTTGTCGTCTCGTCACGCTAGGCTCATGTACACACGCTTCTAGTAACCACCAAGAGCAAAAGCCGAACCAATAAATAAGGCGACTTGCTTGACGAAAGTCTGTCAAGTTGGCAAAAAATAACCCCAAGTCAAAGTGCAAATGGTAAAAATCGACACACGCGAATAAAATTTGAATAAATATTGAATTAAGCCGAACTCGTGTAGTTGCCTACGCTTACGCTCCATTCTAACAGTGGAAACCGTACTTTATTCCATTTTCCTCTCCATCATGGTGTGCACACATGTAGTCAACTCCACGAACCTCATGCCACATGCCAGGATGGCGTGTCTATGTGAATCGGCCCTCGTCGTTCCTAAATCCCACTGTTAGCACAAGACAGCAATGCGGTTCACGCTAGCTAAGCACTGAAGCCTGTCGGAATTTTAAATGATGGAACTCTAATTTATTTAACATTTAGCACAGCTTACGCTGAACGGCATAAACACTGCAAGGCGTGAGCCACAAAGTCGTCAGATCTAAATGCTGTTGCAGTGTTTCTATTTCCATACACTGAATTTATTGACAGCCTGAGCAGATGAAACGAACGTGTATTGCGCACATATTGTTCGTCATGAAACTTGATAATTGTTTTCCGTATTTTGCTTCACTACTTAACTTGATTGCTGTTTGCGGTGTGTCGTCATAAGCCGTGCTTATGGAAGAGTGAGCAGAGAACAATTTTAGTTCCTGAATAGTAAATTATGCTCGGTTAGTATATAAGAGTTTTCCCCTTTGCGAATAACACTCAATGACTCAAATTATAATTATGGTACTCCTGGACGATGCATTTTCCTCAGTATTTATCATTCGGCTGACTTAGCACCAAGGCATGAGGGAAAATGACTTTAGCTTTGCCTATATGCAAAATACGATTCCATTAGCCATCAGCTCAGCACAGCGGTGCATACCTTTCATTTCTTGCGGATGAAAATATAGAAGACGCGACAGCATCAGTCGCAAGTTGCAAGCATGACGACATTTCTAAGGAGTAACGAGAGATTACTGACGTGGGTTGCTAATTCTAAAATTTTAAAAGAAATTTTAATTCCGAATTACTAGTTAACTAGGATAACTTCTGGTTTTCGGATTACGAGGCTATGTTGACTTCTGCTTCGACTTCTACTGCGGAATATACACAGCACTTTGCGATAACGTCCTTCCAATGATCTTGGACAACGTCATATTTTAACTTTTCAACTTCACGTTGCTAAAATAAGCTACGATTAAGTAGCCTCAGACAATCTCATTGTTTCGGTACTAAGTTTTAAATAAAAAATTATTATTTTTCATTTCAGAGGACAGACCAGAGTCTTCTGGCTCAATTCTTTTTCGCGGACGAGGAACTGAACCAAGTTGCGACAGAACTGGATTCCTTTGATGGCAGAAAAGATCCCGACAGATGCACTGCTTTGGTCAACCATCTAAGACAATGCCAAGACAAGGTTCTCAACATATGCCAACTGATCATGGATGAAGTCATTCCTGAAGACAGGGCAACAAGAGATTTTCGAGCCAAATTTCCTGATGACGTGTTGCAAGAAAACTTGGCTGGACAACTGTGGTTTGGTGCAGAGTGTTTAGCTGCTGGGTCAAGCATATTAAACAGAGAACTGGAGTCGACCACCATGCGTCCATTAGCAAAGGCGTTAACTAAAAGCTTGGAAAACGTTCGAAATTTATTACGCGAACAATGCTTCCGCAATCCTCCGGAGTTCACGGAAAAGATTTGCGAGTCATTGAAAATATTGGACAGATTATTTGCGGAGTTTGAGTTGTCATATGTGTCGGCTATGGTACCAGTCAAGAGTGTTATGGAGTATGAGGCACAACAGTCCATTACTGTGTTATTTTCGGAAACATTACAAAGGTAAGTAGAATAATGCGTTTGCTATTTAGCAATTTGCAATTGATATTAACTGTTCCGTTCTTCTTAATTCAGAGCCTTGGGCCTCAGTCTTCTAAGTCAAGACCAAGTCGACAGCTGTGATCCAGCCCTCATGTTTACAATTCCTCGTCTAGCCATTGTAGCAGGGCTTCTAATCTTCCCAGAGGGACCGTTATGCTTGGACCGCGGAGAATTATCGGATATGTTTCGGCCGTTTAGATCTCTACTCCTCAAAATTCGAGAGCTTTTGTGGACTTTAAGTCGGCCAGAATTGTCAGCCTTGGAAAGAGCGTTATGTTCCATGGAAGAGCCTACTCTTGATGCATCGGAACTGATAGGCACTGATTGTAAACCATCATTAGTGACTCCCGGGGATGTTTCGAATGATAATGGCTACTTAAATGAATCCCATAGCTCAATACACAGTGCGAATGAGGCTGTGAATGAGTTTGGCTTGCCCCAAACGTCAGTAAGTGGGCAGCATGGTATTTTGGACTACTTGGACCAGTTTTACAAAGATTTTCCTGACTGCAAACAGTTCATTTCGGAGCTGGTATGTCACAATACGGATCGGGAGAGTCCTCCATCGTCCGTTCAAAGTGCAAGTGAAGTAGATTTGGATGATCCGACTGGGCCTCGAAGACACCTTGATATTCACCTGCTTGTGAACGCTATGGCTGTCGCTCATGCTAACGTGACTAGCTTACAGAACTCCACTTGTTCCCAGGATTTGGAGAGTATTACTGGCAACGCATCAGGAATGGCAAATGATTGCCTCGACATTTGTGATAACGAAGAACAGGCTGCTAACAGTACAATATCTACCGATGGAGATAACACAATTGAAAAAAAATCCAAGCAGGATAACTTTGAAGAGGTTATGAAGGGCGGCAGACGTGCTGGAGGTGAAGAGAATAATATCTGTGATGAGGAAACTTCAACCAACACTATCCCAGCGTGCCCGGAGAGACCTCAAGAGCTGATATGTGGAGACGAAGGCAAATCATTGGCATTCCCTTCAGGTCAAAGTGAAATGTCTACAGTCGCAGATGTGAAGATGGAGAATCTAGTCGAAACACCCCATTGCTCCAAATTGCACAGTTCGAGTTCGAGCCAAGATTCTGGACTTAGCAGTATGGCAGACTGCGAAAAGCTGTCATCCCCATCAGTGACTAACGATCCAGAGATCAAAACATCTGTGGCTGGCAGTTCCGGATGTATCAGCAACAAGTCACTTGAAAACACAAATGCTGGAGGTTCGAGCAGTAACTCATTAAAACCGCAGTCTTCGAGGCATAATATAACGCGTACTTATTGTGATTCTGAGACTGCTGAAAGGTAGATTCTTCGTTTACAGTACCATTTGAAAAATTAATATGTTCTTGGAAATCGTGCATAATGAAGCCTTTTGTTACAGAGATGAAGCGGCATGTGAATTTTCATCTTTCGAGGTTGAATGTCAAGATGACATCGAAATTGCACTGGCTATGCAGGCAGCAGAAATTGCAACAAGGAATGAGGCACGATCTCGCTTCAAGTAAGCTAAGCACTGATTTCACGTACCCTAGTCCCTAAATAAAGTACACTGCAGATTTTTCTGATTGATTCTAATTCCATGTACGGACTAATTACAGGAACAGCGCCGATCTTATTCACCGACTATTTATCTGTATTTCTGGAGTGGCTGATCAACTTCAAACGAACTATGCAGCTGACTTAAGATCAACGTTGAAGTGTGTTTTCGCAATGAATGCAACACCTTGTGAGGAAACGCCCAGCTTGAGTGGTGGAGGATCATCGAATAACGAAGTCGACGTTACTCCGGAGCCATCATTAGATGAGGACATGCAAGAGCAGTCGTACAATGAGGACCAACCTTGCCAAAATATGGAATCCAACAATCAGCAGCCAAACACCGTTCACCCGCCTTCATGGGTACCTGATGAACTCGCTCCTCAGTGCATGGGCTGTGTTGCAACATTCACTGTCGTGCGGCGTCGACACCATTGTAGAAACTGTGGAAAGGTAAGAATGTGTTCATGCAATAAATAATCAATTAAAGCTATGCAGCGTATTTCTGATCAATAAATTTATTAACATCTTGCTGGTTTCCTTTCAGGTATTCTGTGGTAAATGCAGTGGAAACTCAGTTCCTTTGCCAAGATATGGCCACGTTAAACCTGTTAGAGTATGTAATCGTTGCTACATGTATTGCGTCACTCCATTTACGCTTCCCAGTTCGCCGCAGCACTAGCATCTTTAAAAGAACAGAGATGTAACAATGTACCTAACGTCTCAGGAGATATGCTGATTTTAATACCGCAGATTACTATTACCCTACATTATGTTGAAGTCGACTTTCAGCAGGTTACCTTTGTGACTAACTTCGTAGTTCTACTTACTTAGTACATTGTTTTTCATTTGAATTTTCTGTAACCTTATCGCTACGTGATAAATATTAAGCTTTTTTACATTTGGTTTGGATATTCTTTTATTTATTGTCTGGTTCTTCTCTTATTGTTTGTAATTCCTAACGCTTTTAAAAAAATCTATAATCGTTACTTATTGTGAGCTATATTGTGGAACTTCGCAAGAGATGAAGGCGGTAAAATAATAAGATTTTCATATTGTGATTTGTTTCCAATTTCCGTGGAATAGGGATTGTCCTATGCTGAGGCCTAGTCTTTAAGGATATATGAAATACAAAACATGTTAACTGATTAACTCGAAGCGCTGCGGTGCAGCATACTGCTCCATATTCAGGCGCTTAAGATTAACAAAGCAAGGCAGCGATGGTGGTCATTTCTATTTGATATTAGTGGTTATATATGTACACGCTTAAGGAATAGAGTAATAAAATCTAAATTCTGCTAGGCACATTAATTTTGGCGTACTATAATTACAAAAGGACAGACTTGATATAAAGTTAGTACTTCGCAAAATATTTTTTTCTACCTGCTTGATATTTTAAATCTAATCAACAACGATTATCAGATCAAATTGTTCGTGTAAGTAAGAAAATTCTTTACTCGAAAATAATTGTCTATTTTTCGTAACTATCGACAGTCTTCTAAACAGAATGTGTGTTAGCCTATAATCATAATTTCATAACATCAATGAAATTATTTTATACAATTCAAAGGAACAGTAGCCTTATTTCGAGAGCAAAGGTGCATAAATGACGCTAAAATTACGATTTTAAAGTTTTAGTCAGTAAAGTAAATGGCTAATCGAACACTTGTATTATTTTAATTTTTTGAAAACGCGTGAATAAAACTGTGTTTTCTTCGTGAGCAAATGCTGTAACCTAAATTTCATGACTCCAATTGTGTATCTGATTGCTTGTGTATCGATTGTCATTCGTTCTTCCTATTACTCATTGACATGCATACACTTCCCGAAAACCACATATACGAGCACAAGCCAAAAGTTCTTAGCATTTTGGCCTATCATGAGAAATATTTAATTATCTATTACTTTTGGTAAATCCATGAGCTCTCATAATGACAATCATTGGAAGTTGGTTTAATTAAACCGATAAACCGAATTAAGAATTGGGGCCAGGAAATCAGGTTACGGGTGGTTCTTATGCTCGCAGATGATAGGATGGCATTTGTGATCCTCGTCCTCGGAAACTTCGCCTAAAACTCCGCCAATGATGGTATTAGCCAAAGATCTAACTAATGAATTGACGCCGATCCAGTTCCAAGTAAATAGCGACCTGGAATAACAATCTTGAAATTAAAGCATAGCTGAAGTTTTATTATCGTCAGTTTAACTAATCTCGTTATCCAGATCGAGGTAACTCCATTGAAGAACCAAAAATGCCAACACAGAATTTTATTTTCTACTTTTTCGTGAAACATACAAGAAATATGGTCACAGGTCCTTCAGGTCCAGCGGAAGGAACCTGGGAACCGATCGATTTCAGACGGAATCAAGCCAACAAATGGTTCGACAAGTTGACGTTAAAATTTAAATACATTGTAAGCTAATAAAGATTAATTTGGAAACCGTCGCCGATTAAATTATGAGAAAAATTAACATGTTTCATTCGTAATTTGAATGCGCTATGTTGAAATTCTCAGAGAATTGCAATACAATCATTTTATTAGGAAAGTTCAGCAAAGCACAGAGCTATTAATTTATTGTAATTAACTTTATCATCATTATTATCAAATTCAAGGGGATTCAGATCTGAATTACAGCGTACGGGGCCAAAAAGGTTCGGATGAACGGCAAAGATTCTTCAGAAAATACATTCTTGGAAGTTGCGCGGATTTCCAGGAGCTGGAGATTGTTACTTGCGACTCAGTAGCCACCAATGTCAGTCACGACGTGTCTCCGCCTCCGGGTTACTGTTTGGTGAAATCAGGGTAAATTCCAACTTGAATTCTTTCACCTGACGTAAGTTGACGAATCCCAGTCTCATTTTGTAACGGCGGAGAAGGACACAAAGTGAACCTCGAGTCACTGGCTTTGGCAGGGCATCGAAATCCCGCTGCAAATCCTGGAAATCGGAGCGGAGAACTCCTGAGAGAAATTCATCAGGTGTTGTGTCTTCTGTAAATGCCACTTGAGCGTGCAAGTGCAAGTGAGTCAGGGCCAGCCAAAGTGACCAAAGTCTAGAGATCTTGTGATGTGGAACCTCAACATTGCTCCAATAACACTTCTGGGTCAGAGCAAGCCGGGTGACGGCAGGATAAAGCGCTGTAAGCTGGCGAAGATTGTCCTGGAACAAAATGCATCGGACTCCACTGACATCCAAGCTCGTGACCCCAGCATTGCCAGCATGTGAAGATTCCATGTTTTCGTCCAAGTCACGAATTAGCTGCTTCTGTTGGCTGGCCTTCATGCTTATCAGCTCCTTGATCTTGCTCCTGAATTTGTTTCACATCGTCGTCTACTATTTCCACAGCGGCCTCCATCTAGACAACGTCAACGTTACGTTTTCGGTCCAAACACTGCGAAATTCTTGACCGCTTTGCTTTGCTGACCTCGGATTTTGGCTCTGCCACTGCAGCCTGCAGATTATCCACGATTTTGCCTTTGAAAATTCTTGATTCCGTTGCAACAATCCGGTCCGCTTGTCCGGCATGACGCCTAGTCTAGTAATGCCCTAGACAGACGGAGAGAAGAACGGCGAAAATATGCAAGTGGAAGGCGGTCAAAAGAATCGGCAGATTTATCCGCAAAATGCCACTTTCATCTTCTCCAGAGACAGACTGCGGCAAGATGGATGGCAGGATGAAATTGGCAGTCAGATTTTTCAGACCGACCTAATTGCCC
>JAQIUU010000342.1:0-11245 GCA_034694545.1 Mesaphorura macrochaeta
TTGATTGAGTGCTCGCGGTTCAGAGAGAAAGATGATGAATTTTTTAACTCAATTAAGCCATAGGCCAAAAGCGAGTAGTCGAGTAGTTGGGAGACTAAGTAAGTCACGTAGATTTGGTGTGTTGGCGAACTTTTAAGACGTAGTAGGCAGCGGAGCCTCAAAGTTAGAACACTAGCGTTGAGAATGTTACTAAAAATTGTGGAACGTCTCTTCGACCTTTCCCTTCGTGTCTCAACTGGATTGTATTGCATTCCATGTCGCTGGAACGCAAATGCTGCCGTGTTGAAGTTGACCCCGAATACTCACATCGTGGACATTGTCCTGTATCACGTCGCCATGGGACTTGAGCTTGTGTTTGTTGCCGCCACCGCGCTTGGGTACAGCCGCTGCATGGACGAGACTACTCCACTGAGCACCAAGGCAATCATCGGCCTAATATTTGTAATCTGTCTCAGTGGCATCTTTTTCACGTACGTAAACCATGTGGCTCAGCTGGACCTCTTAGATTTCGTTAACAAATTCTGGCAATTCAACTCCATACTTCGACATTCGGGCCTGACGCGTTGCCATCACTCCACGGCCTTGTTTGTTGAGCTGCTCTTTGTTGCCATAACGTTTGGACTGCCAGGAGCCATGCTGCTCGTATTTATTTTCTTCGTGCGCCCGAATTGCGTCGAAAATTTGTACGTGATATGCAACGGCGGGCTGGACGACTCCATCTGGGGCAAACTGATATTTGCGGTTGGCACTACGATCTGTCTTGGACACATTATGTACAAGCTAATGGTCTACTTTCTAACCATCGGCTGTCTTGGCAACCTGGGCCCGAGCCTCATTGAAGCTGTGCGTGAGCGGCTCGTCGCTGGACACAACCCAACTCATGTGCTGATCCAAACGCGACACATTCGCATGTTTATGCAGCTTGTAGAGCGAGAATTATGCGGCCTTCCGTTTCCGGCCGTCAACACCCTTGTTTCCATGTTGATCATCGCTTGCTGCGTTTTACTGATTCGACTGCATGGTCGGCTCTCCGTTCCCATTCTGCTCGCCGTTGGAGACGTATTCATCCTTGTCTTTGTTACGTTCATCGTACAGGTCCTCGTCATCAATGCGACAATGGATGGCTTTGCAGACCTGCTTCGGCTCCTGAATTTCAAGTTTCGAGACTGCCCCCTGCAAAAGAGACGTGTAAGGTGCATGCGGAATTTCAAGATGCGAATGGGTTGCTATGTCGTCGACTCGACAAGTGGACTGGAAATTGGTGACTCGATGATTGATCATGTCATTACGTTATTAATGACCCTTGGGTGAATTGATTGGTTGGTGGACTCAAGAATCTTATTAAGCATGGCTCATTGTTTAACGTCTTATTAGCTAAATTTCTCAGGGCAACCGGTCGTAAGAAACCAAATCAATAAATTTAACTTGTCTAATATGATTGGTAGCTAAATACGAATTCAAATTTCCATAGCATCACATTTCTGCCTTTGTTTCACAGGGTTTGCCAAAATCTTCAGGAAGAAAACATAAGGCAGAACAAACACGCGGGCACGGTCACGGCATCAACATGGTTACGGGAAACTAATTAAACATTCGTTAATGACAGGGATTAGTTTATGCTTTGATTGTAACAGAACAGAACGAATAGTCAAACAATTCTACACTGTCTTATTTTTCTAAATTGGTTTCCATTGCATTAAAAGTGATCTGTTCACTTGTATACATTCAGCCAAAGCAAATCGACGTGCTTCATTGGCAGAGATAAAGCGTAAACCGCTCGCAGTCACGTCTCTGCAAGAATGTGAACTCATAACTTGTAGGATTTGCCCTACTGGCCTGCTTTTAGTCCAAGTGTCCCCGAAACCTACTTAAAGCTTAAACCTGGGAGTTCAGACTTCCGCGTTGGCGCTACTGTCCTATGGCTCTGCGTTTGCCTTTGTGCTGGGTAAATTCCGAATTGCCAAATTGAGTCCAACGATGCTCCCGTCAATATTGTCAATATTGTAGCAATGGCCAACCAACAGATGCTCTTTAATTGTCGGCGCGCTGAGTCCAAGCCCAGACTCCATTAAGTATGAATTTGCATCATTGTTTTCTACTCCGCGGAGTAGCCGTAAAATTTCCAACGTGCTTTTCGGGATGTCTATCTTGTTCCTTATATTTCTTATGGCGAATGCTCGCTGCAAGTAAGGAAGTGCGTCATGGTATGCTAACTTGAGAGCTTTGCTCATGCTCACGTGGTCTACTTCCGTCGGCGTAGGCGTTGGCGCGGACACGGGCAAAAATGTGGCAACAATTTTCCGCAAATACTCGGCAGCCATTTCAAGGCTTGAGTTCGTCTGTGTGAATGGGAAATGTTTTGCAGTGATGTTAAAATCCGCCGTATCGCGATCACGAAAAGCTTTACGTATAACGGCTTCTCCAATTGGGTCTCTCGCGTTGGTCAGCATATGTTGACTTTTGTCGAGTAGATTTTGAGGATAGAGGTCGCCATTGGGAAGCCTGCAAGAGCCCTGCAGCATGGGAAGCCCATACGCCTCAGCTCTGTTTTCTGCCACGACGATAGAAATAGGTTTTGGAAACAGGCTGTAATCCTCGATACATCGCTTGAACGAACGAATTCTTGCAGTTGGTCGCCGACTCACCTCTGAGGTCGTTGGCATGAAATGTGAGAGCACAAAAATCGCATTCGAGTATTTTTGTCCATCAAACGGAGACTGAATAATTCGATGGCGCTCATCATTTTGAGGAAGCTCGCACCCTTGCCGTAGTATCGAATATCATGAAAATTGCCAAAGACAAGGACAACCCTTTCAGGTAAAGTAAATTTACCTGGAAAGCCAAAAGAGCGTATATGCCAAAAGATAATTAATTAAGCTTTGTGGTATCGTGGAACTCACTGCAAAAGATTTGCCGCTCCCTGGAAGCCCCAATAATAAAATCTAACGCATTTTTCGGATTTCGTTTGTTTTGATAGGACTTGAGGGGAGGCCGAGAGCCCCGGATGACGGCCGTATGTAGTCGTAAAGCCCGATGATCGCATCGACGGTCTTTGGAATTTCAAGTTCCACATGATCTAAAATGTGTGGACCAATTACCAAATATTGTCAATGGCGAAACTCACAGACGTCGTGCGGAAATTGCGTCGTAATGCGTGCATTACTCACAATTCGCTGGTCTTGGCTCCTTTACAGTTGCTGTTGAGAGGGCACGACTCTAGTGTTGTATCAGTTTCAGTTCAGCTAATTTGCTCAGCGAAAAACTGAAACTGAGAACTCAGTTCCAATTTTTTCGCAAAAACTCAGTTAATTTTCAGTTACTCATATGTTTTTTCTTAAAAGAAGCATGTATTGGCGGGCAACTGAAACTAAACTGAAACTGTGTGCCGGGCAAAAAGTAAAACTGAAACTGAGAAGGCCGGACAAAAACTAACTGAAACTGAAACTGACGCCATCGGAAAACTGTGACGAGGATGAGATGGGACGGATGGGATGAGACCAACAGAAGTGCGAATGGAATGATGAGATGGAATTGAGAGTAAAGCGTAAGCAGAAAAGTGAAGGAGCGAGACGACCGACAGAGTCAAGCCGTGATCGCGTTGAAGTGCGAGTGTGTGATTGCACTCGGGGCTCTGGTCTCAGACTCCAACCAAGACGGTTGAGCTTGAGCGCAGAGATCGTAAACATACCATTAACTCATAAATTTAGAACCTGGATCCAGGATTTGCTGAAGCGAATAAAGATATTTATTGATTTGAATCGGACTGCCGTGTCTCATTTGTACTTTAACCCACGCGACCCAACTAAACCTAATATTCATGACAAAACGCAAAAACTGAAACTGAAAAGAACTAACTGAAACTGAAACAACACTACACGACTCCCAACTGAGCATTCACACTCGAAAGATGCTATGGTGCCACGGTTCCATTGTAAATTAATGGCGCACGTATAATTGTCATGGCCATTGCCAATGTCCATTTCAGATGCTAAAACTTGACCCAACGATTTTTGACTCGCGTTCATGCTACACTAAAGCTTCGCAAAAATGCTTAACCGCATATGCTTAAAATGTTATGCTAGCTTAAATGTTAATGAAAATGTTATGCTTAAAATGCTAGCACAGCGACGCTGTTTCTATGGAACCTCTTTGACCTATTGGGTAAATTTGCTTGATTATCCAAGTTAAATATAGGCTAAATTGCTTAAATAGATTATAGTGAAAGCCACGTAAGTGTGATGCATTACAATAAATAATACAAGTGGAATGTTTATTCAAATTACACAAAACATATTCATAGAACTTGAAAATCACAGCGCGATGCAAATGTCTTTAGCGCACACCGTTGGCTCAGGCTCGCTGCTGCACAGCGGCTCTGTCTTGCAGCAGGCCTGATCAACTAGTCCACACTCAGCAGGATCCACGCCGGCTGTCGCAGACGCCATGGCTGACACCCGCTGTTGGAATCCAGTCAGCGACGAGAAGAGCGCAGCCACGGCGACCAAAGCTACCAAAAGTTTACTAAAATTGGCCATCTTGTTTGCAGCTGAATTTGATCCTGCGGCGATTTTCTGTGCTTTGAGGACTTGACTTCCAAAATCAGTCTGATGTTTGCAATGCGAGTGCTTAAGAATTGCGGTGAACCCGTTCAATTTATACCGTGAATCAGCCGATACGCATAGGAAGGCCAATACATGCACACGTGCTCCCATGCGAAAACATACATACAACCTGTGAGGCACGTGAGGCCTGTTTTTAATCTTTGAATGCCGATTCATGATCACCTGGTTAAGACCTTGACTTTAGTAAACATGTTTGTGCCCATTGTGAGCTGGCAATTTTATGCAAATTGTTAATGGCGGTTCATACACAACCGGCATTGCATCGTTTAACATGTGTAGTGATGTAGTTTAAGTAGTAATGCCCGCAATTAGTTCGTGCATGACTATTGGTTCTGAGATTCACTGACACACATAAAATATGTTGGAATTCATTTCCGGAAAGGGTGTACAGTTATAAACATTTAAATCTAATTTAAATCGGAGTTGTGGTAGTACTCTGGATGGATACCCTTCAAGTAGCTGCGAACAAAGCAAAGTTCAGCAGTTTTCTTGTCGATCCCAGCCAACCCGGGACCGATTGCTTGCCCATGTCGATCTTGCGCAGAACTGAAATAACCGCTAAAGGTCCCTAGTGCTGAGAGACAATGGCACTAATTTTGGGCTAGATCCATAAAACCCCAGTCCGGTAGTCGTAGGATTTACATGGCTCATATTTTGTCCTATTTTAGCCGGTTAAAACCACTTTTAGCCACTTTTAGCCACTTTTGTCCACTGGCCTGGACAAAAGTAGTTTGTCCGGCTAAAAGTCGTTTCTTGAGTGTGCCCGCGTTGCATTTTCTCTCAACGGAGCACCAAATGTAATTGTGTGAAATACGATTTGATGCATGCGGTAGCGCAAACAACACGCACACGACTAGCGGCAGCAAGCTTGTCTACTCGAGAATGCTAGATTAACAGCGAGGAAGCAAGAGGAATGGCCTCCTTCACGAGCATAGTTTCAGCTGCACGCCAAATGAAAGTTCCTCATAATATGAAGCTTGAGCGTTTTCAATACGAATCCGGTTTGTATCCAACGCGGCTTTTATTACGGTGTTCCTGAACAGTAAAGCGCTTGACGGGCCAAGAGAACCTGAGTTTGCGGAAGGAAGACTGGATGGGAGAAGTTGGATTGAATGTAAGAATTAAAGCCCCGCCAACTCGAGCTTGCTAGATTAGCAACGAGGGAGCAGGAGGAAAGGTCTCTATAAATCACATAGTTTTTTATGCACACCAAATAAATCTAAATTCGGGTCAGAGGCACGGTTTGTAAAACAGTGGACGAACGAACGAATTGAACACGAGCAAATCTAATTTGGGTCAGAAGCACTGCCAATTGGAGCACTGTGCGGATACGAACGGGGAATGAACAAGGAATTTGCTTGACTCTGCCTGCTTATTCTAAAAGTGCCATTTCGTTTATTCTGTTTTTCCGTGCTGATCCCTATATTGCCTAGTTTTGTATGATACCCCGTGTATGTAAAATAATTCAGAATAATTCGTCTAATTTGGTCAGAATCACTATCAATTGTACACTTCTGAGGATATATTCGGGGATCGCTTTCCCGCTTGATCTAAAAGTGTCATTTTAGTTTGGGAGCAAATGGCACGGCTCCGGTCGCCACTTGCCAGCCGCATTGTTTGCCAACACTTTGGGATTGGCGTATTAAACCTCTGACTCTGAGACTTGTGAGACTCTGAGTTGTGGTGGTTCGACTTGGCACATGGCGCTGGTGCGAAGAATTCGTGAGTATTCGAATTAGGTGTGTTCGAATCATTGCGGGCCGAGCGTACTGATTCACTTCTTGGACTTCCGCCCATACGAAAGTTTCACACATGCGCGTACTTTCTACATACTCGACAAATCAAATTCAACCCGGTTCGGGTAAAGGGTAATTGTGTCTCGCCTTGAAGGCTGCATGTGTATGTGCCAGCCTTCTTCAACAATGAAACTACGACCGAAGACCTCCGCTGGGGCTGCTATCGGAGCTGCATGCCGCCGGTAAGTGCGAGCAAAAAAAGTTGTGCTAGAAAAATCCCCGTATTTTTTTTATTTTTAGCCTAACCTAACCACAACTGTAAGCATAGTCTTTTGGACCAACCAAACGTTGCAGCCTAGTCTACAACCATATACATGTCAACTGGCGTTCCTTCGGTGCCGGAGATCCTCCGCACACAGGGAGTCGGGGTTGTTCAGCCTGTGAGTTAGCGGCAGGGTAGTCCATCATCACCACCTGAGGCGCATTTGTTGTCTGGCGAACAATGCGTCGGGATTCTTACGTTGGCCTGACACGTTTGGCCCATTTTGCAGCAGTCTTGATGAAGTCAACGACTATAATTGATGAAGATTTAAAAATATTCGCCATAGCGATAACACCGCGCTTCTGCCTCCGTTTGATTTGAGTTGTGCGACGTGTGAGTGCGTTCTAAATTCGCGGAGATGGCGACGAAAGTTTGAAGTGTAAGGTCCTGAATGAGACGGATGGACTCGCGTATTTAATTGGAAATATACTCCAATTAAATTTGGCAAAAAAATCAGCTTTTCGACGTTTAAATCCAGGGCCAGGCTTCGGCTTTGCGCCTTCATAAGCTTCGTGGAATGTCTCGCCCTTGAGTTCCTGCATGACGATAAGCTTGGATCTCGTACGTGTGACTTGCCTTGGATTTGGACGAGGCTCTGACAACGGCCAACACGTGCATTAATGCACAAAACGTGCTAAACATTTGGAAAATAATAGTAATAATAAATCATTGGAAGCAATGTAGGCGAAAATCACATTTTTCGTTCAAAAAAGGATGGAGTTTATTTCACACAATTCTAATGGTACAAATTTTGCAACTATTTTGATTTCTTAGGCACTTAACCCACACATGTCAAATGGTGGTCCTTGGCAAGTTAGGCCTTTTTCACAGGGCGGGTAGCCTGACGCTGGGTTGCAGCATTGCAGCCCACCAGCACCGCATGCCGCACATCTGCTGTCTAGCGCACAGTGGGTCGGGTTTTTCTCGTCGCCATGACACGGTGTGCCTTCTCTGCAGCAGCCTTCTTCCGGTTGGCCGCATCCTTGCATTTCTGCATGCTGCGACATTAAGATCACCGCCACCACGACAACGACCATAATTGTTGAAGGCTTATGAAGGCTCGCCATAGCAATAGCACCACGTGGGACGTGTGAGTGGGAGTGCGTTCGAAACTTGTGGCGATGGCGACCAAAGTTTGAAGTGTGGAGTCTGGAATGAAACTATTAAAAATTACAGGATGGACTCGCGTATTTATTGGAAAAATTGCAATTAAACATGTCTCATTAGCGTGCACATGCCGACCTGTCCACGGTCAAAGCCGGGGCGGAGACCGGCTTCGTGCCTGTGCCGCCAAAGGCCTCGTGGAATCTTTCGGCCTTGAGTTGTTGACGAAAAGTGCCAACACGTGCATGAATGAAAAACATGTTTTTGTTTTGAATGTGCTCGCTGATTCTTTGTCCTCTGCTAAAAAATGTTGGCTGTTACTCAAAGCATGTAAACTGGAAATTTTAACTATGGCCTATGGCGTTGGCACGTTTACCATGGCAGCAATGTGGAAAACAAGTATATGGATTGGAATTAAATATGAATTTATGGGGAATTTCTCACAGTCTGAGATAATTTATTTTTTAGCATACAATTTTTATTTGTATCCGTATTTGTATTTGTCGCGTATTTAGGTTAGCGTACGCGCAAGATGGCCTTCGTTGACTGGTCAACCAACATTGAGCACATGCTCGCAGGAGGACGCCGTTTTTCCCGCGAGGAAGTTTGTGCAAGAAAGGGACGGACACGCTGCAGAACAGAATAGGATGGCACGTGTGGAGTCCGATTGCTCCTGAACTCGTCCGGCGCCGCCTTCATTCCATCATCCATTCTGGGCTGATGCTCAAACTTGAGCGGGACGCCACGATTGCCGTTACCGTGGCTCGACTGAAGAACGCTACTTCAGTTAAGACTCCCGAGGAACGGGGGAATTTGGGCATGTTTTGCCATACCAATATAATTAAATGTGTTAACATGCATGGCCGTAGGATATGTGGCCAATGTGGGCGCCCAGGTAGTTGAGAATGTGAATTTCTATGTAAAACTTTTTTTTCGGCAAAAACACTAATAAATTTATAGGTTCTACACGAGAAAACTCTTTAATATTTCAGTATGACGGCATTTTATACATACTTGCTTTCCCGGCCGTATAGCAATCCCGGAACTGAGCAGAGCACGATTGCCGATCGGCATGGCATTGAAACCAGTCGGACTCATTAATATTTCACCATGGCAAAATTCTATCATCTCGCGCACGCGTAGTGCCGAATTTTCTGGATAGGGAAATATGGAACACCCATAAAAGATTTCCACATTTGTACCGAATTCATAATTAAATGCATGCACGGATCCAAAGTAATTAATCTACGTATACGGTAGGTTATAAACGGAAAGGTTTGGAACGCAGTTGAAACGTAGTCCTCGGTTAAGTCGGTCGGTTGCCTTGCGGATGTTGCTCAAAATTGTGGAACGTCTTTATGACCTTTCTCTTCGCATCTCAACTGGCGCATATTGTATTCCATGTCGCTGGAATTCGAAGGCCGCCATTCTTAAGCTCACCTGCAACACACGGCGTGTAGACCACGTCCTGTACCACGCCGCCATGGGTCTTGAACTCGTTTGGGTAGTGGCCATGGGGTTTGGATACGGTCGCTGCATGGACGCGAACACTTCATTAAGCACAAAGGTTGTCATAGGACTAGTTTTCCTGTTTTATCTGAACGGGCTCCTTTTCACATACGTTAACGCCGTGACCCAGGACGACATGGTGGATTTCGTCAACAAATTCTGGGCACTTAACGCGAGTTTACGTGCTGCCGGGCTCACGCGTTGCCATCACTCTACTGCGCGGTTTGTTGAACTGCTTTTTATTGGCATAACGCTTGCAGGGCCTGGAGCAGTTCTGCTTGTATTCCTATTCTTCATGCGCCTGAATTCTATGGAAAATTTGTACGTAATGTGCAATGCCGGACTGGACGACTCAATTGGGGGCAAGTTGATATTTGCTGTTGGAGCAGCGCTATGCACGACCCACATGCTTTATAAATTCATGCTCTACTTCCTAACCATCGTTTGTCTTGGCAATGCGGGCCCGAGCCTCCTTCAAGCCGCGCGTGAGCGGCTCGTTGCGGGACACAATCCAACAGCCGTGCTCGCACAGACCCGACAGATTCGTATGTTTATGCAGTTGGTTGAAAGAGAATTGTGCGGGCTTCCGTTCCCGGCTGTCAACTCCTTCGTTTCCATGTTTATAATTGGCTGTTGCGTGCTCATAATTCGACTCCACGATCGGCTCCCGGTTCCGGTTCTACTTGCAGCCGCCGACTTGTTCATTCTCGTATTTGTTGCGTTCATCGCGCAGGTGCTCGTCATAAATGCGACTGTCGTTGGATTCGCGGATTTGCTAAGGTTACTTAATCTTAAGCTCAGCCATGACAGACTGGAAAGGAGACGGCTTTGGGGCATGCGTGGGTTCAAGATGCGCATGGGCTGCTATGCCATTGACTCGACGAGCGGCCTTGAAATCGCCGACTCTATACTTGATGACGTCATCACTTTACTCATGACTATTGGATAAATTTGCTTAATTATCCAAGCTGACTAGGCTAATTGGCTAAATTGCTTATTGCTAAACAGATTATATAGAGAAAGCCATTTAGGTGTAATTCATTGTAATAAATAATATGAAAGTGGAATGGGATTTTGACAGTGCCATGGATTGAAAACCCAAGGAACAAACGCGTTTCAAATTCTTACATTTTCAACGTTGACCAAAAACATTAACCCCGGCCTAACTCCGCATTAATACCATTAACTTTTCACCATGGCAAAATTCCTTTTCAATCGAAAACAACATTTCAATAACTGAGTAGAGTTTTGCACGGAATTCGTGTGCGTGTGTACGCGAAGCATGAGACGGCAATAAAAGAGTTTCAGTTCGTGTCCAATTAAGTGAGTGCACGGGGTCCATGGCGACAAATGATGAATTTTTTAAACCAATTAATCAGAAACTTGGCGTTAGGTTTATATGCCACGTATTATAAACTGTAACTGGAAATTTTTGCCGACAGTTGAAGCTTGGTACCGAATTAAGTCTCATGGTCATAGTACCATGGTGAAACTTGGCTGCCTTCAGAATGTTGCTTAAAATTGTGGAACGTCTTTTTGACCTTTCTCTTCGAATATCAACTGGGCTGCACTGTGTTCCATGTCGATGGAACGCGAAGGCTGCCGTGTTAAAGTTGACACCAAACACTCACATCGTGGACACAATCATGTATAACGTCGCCATGGCACTCGAAGTTTTGTTTGTTGCCGCCACCGCGCTTGGCTACAGCCGCTGCCTGGACGCGTCTCATACACTCAGCACCAAGGCGATCATCGGTTTAATCTTCGCATTCTATGCCAACGGACTCTTTTTCACATACGTAAATCATGTAACTCAGCTGGACCTCGCAGATTTCGTCAACAAACTATGGCAATTCAACGCGATGCTACGACAATCAGGCCTGACGCGTTGCCATCACTCCACGGCCTTGTTTGTTGAGCTGCTCTTTGTTGCCATAACGTTTGGAGGGCCC
>JAQIUU010000343.1:0-11239 GCA_034694545.1 Mesaphorura macrochaeta
AGATTCAACCCCACCATCATAGATGTAGCAAACATATCCGTATGCCCCAATGTGAATAAAATAAAGTAACTTGGATTCTCTGATGCGAAACTAAGAATAGGTGATTCACAGTCATGCGCTCGTTCAAATTCAATTGTATTTTTATTGGTTGCGCGTTGGCTGCCATCACGCTCTTAAATATAGGAGTAGGCTTGCTGTCGTCCTACACTGAAGACCAGCAGAACAGCCCCGAACCCTCAACTCCTGGCCTTGTTCGCCTTTTCACTGGTCACCATTCTCACCTCCCAACAAGCTGCGTTGTGCTAAGCCCGCCGGGGCCTCAGACTGGCGGCATTGGAGACCAGCTGTACAGGTACGCCTACGCCTACGCGGCCGCTCGTCATCTGGGCGTCCCGCTCTTCGTTGTCGTGCGACCGAATGATCTGACTACTCACAGGCGGTCGTTCAGCACAACCGCCCGCGACTTTGCACTCGATCAATTCAGGCTAGATCCCACCATCGTCGCCTTTATGAGAGAAGCGACGTACAAAGCAATATCCACGCAGCGGATCGCCGGGGTGGACGAACTGGATCCATGGCGACCGCACGAGCTGCCCATAAACAAGGTTGTCGTTGTGGGAGAAGCGTTTCAGTCAGACATGTATTTTGGAGAGTTTCGAGCCCACCTGATACCGCAATTGGTACCCATATCGTCCGTCAGGGAGCGCGCCAACCCTTACCTTGTGGATTTAGCGCGACACATCACAAGCAATCGTACAGAGAGTGTTGCCGTGCACGTCCGTCGCGGTGACTTTAAAGGCCAGAGCGGCGTTCCTTGCAGTCACCGTCTCCTCCCACTCTCCTACCAAATGCGAGCAATTCTGCTCGTGCTCGAATTACTCAAAGCCCGTGGTCAAAGTCGTGACGTGAAATTCTATATATTTAGTGACGACATTGATTTCGTTCGTCGGAAGATGGCGGTCGACAACGCAACGCTTCATTTTGTCTCGCCACCGTCTACGACCAGCCCGTTAACCAGTGTCGAAGAATTTGAGCTGATGAGTTTATGCCGCCACCAAATCATCCCCAACTCAGGTTTTAGTTGGTGGACTGCGTGGCTCAATCAAAACACCAAGAAACTCGTCATTGCTCCGTTCCCAAGACATCGCTACAGATTCTACCGTGGCTGGGGACCCCAAGCTGGGCATAAGGAAGACCTGTATTGGAATCATACCTACCCAGCCAGCTGGATCACGTTGAATCCCTACGAGAGCTATGACGACATGATGTGAAACTAATAATGAGTCATAATAAACGATACAGGGCATGGCAAAGATGTGCTATGCTTTCACTTGAATTTCAGAACTTTGCAGCTGCACAAACAGATCTCTCTAATTGCGCCTTCTTACCTGCATTGGGTCGTACAATAGTCCAAAGCAAGCGCGCCAGTTTAGTTTAATTTCTATAGTGATATAGCTAAATCACCTTCCTCGATCCACAGGGCCCTGAGGATTTAGTTACCAGAAATAGTCCGGAATTGGCCAGCATCATGCAATGGAAGCGAACACGGGCACTAATCGCAACGCTTGCCACTGCGTTTCTTTACCTCCTTTTGCAGCTGATTATATCCTGCCTGAAAAACGATATTTCAATCGAGGTGGTGACGAAGAGCCGGGGGTCACGGTTTGCCGGAGAAATTGTAATCTGGACCACCTTTTTCTCGTCGTACGATTACAGCCCAATTGGTTTGTCTCCGTCCACTTTCGACACTTGCGCGCAGAAGTGCAGAGTCCGGATGCTAAAGCATGACGCATCTTCTAAACACAAAACTAAGCCGGGCGACTCAATAATTTTTCATGCCAGAGACGCGCGTCAGTGAGTTCAAAGTTAAACGCAGTTTTTGAAACCCAAAGAAGAGCTAATTTAAATGAACATATAGTTTTGGTTTCCCCACACAGCGAGACCCGAGTCAGATTTGGATCTTTCTTCTGCAGGAGGGCCCACAAACAACATTTGACAAGCTGAAGGGGTTTGAAAAGATATTTAATTGGACAATGACATTTCGGCGCGATTCGGAAATCCAGCAAGGCTACGGCCGAGTGGCTGCAGGCGGAATTCCACATTGGACGCCCCCATCGGTTGCCAACGTATCCAGCAAAACAAAAATGGTGGCAGCCATAATTTCTCACTGCACAACACCCAGCAATCGAGAGTCATTAATAATGGATTTGCAGGACTTCATACAAGTCGATGTGTACGGAGCATGTGGCAATTACAGTTGCCCCGGGGATACGTTAGAACAATGCGGGGAGCTGGACGTGTCCTGTCGGCTCGATCAGTATCAATCTTGCTATCGTAAACTGGACCTGGACTACAAATTTTTCCTCTCATTCGAGAACTCCCTTTGTATCGACTATGTAACAGAAAAGCTTTACTACGCACTTCGGACAAACATGCTGCCGATTGTGTACGGCGGAGCAAATTATACGCACGTTGCTCCACCGAATTCCTATATCAACGCCCGCGACTTTCAGTCGGCCGAAAAGCTTGCCGACTACCTGAAGTACCTGGACACGAATCCGGCTGAATATCTTAAATATTTCGAGTGGAAAAAGGACCACACAATTGACGTCTCACAAACAAGAGGTTGGTGCGACCTCTGCCGAAAACTACACGACCAAGATTTTGAGCCTCATACTTATGAAAATATGACGGTGTGGTGGCATTATACAAAAAGGGATAAATTTGACAAAATCTTGCAAAATGTCAATGCGTGCGAACCTAGGCCAATTTACGTCCATGACGGCTGGCGAGACAAATCCAAGAACGGCGTTTACTACATTGCAGGCCATGAGGTTCCAACCACCAAAAATTACAAAGGACATGAATGACATCGGTGATGAGTTGGCAAAAATTAGAAATTGATTTTTAAAGAGCTAATAAATCTGATTCCTGTTCGTAAGCTTTTGTTTAGACAGCTCGTTCGGTGGTTCTCGTACACCTACGCAAACAACGATGGATGACTATCCAAATCATCAACCAAATGAAAGAAGAAGCAACAAATTGGGTTGTCATACATCACAGCTAATCATCACTAATGCAGACTACATCGAGCAAATTTCACAGTCCGGGTGGGTTAGGTAGGGCGATGAAACATTCATTGGCTCGACGACTCATTTCGCTGCTACTGTGCAGTGTAATAGCCGTCTGGTATTTCACGCCCTGTAGCCAAATTGAGACAGAGTTCGGGGCCAGCACTGATGAGAAACACAAAAGCCTTCCCGCAAAACCAACTCACACAGGGTACAATCCTGCTTGCAAATCTCTAGAAGGCAAACCGTTCGACCAGATTACACCAGAGGTAATATCTCGTTGTCATCAGTCTGAGCCCTTCCTCTGGACTTACATCAAGAAATCCCACGTGATTCCTCCTGCGGAGCTCGAGTATACGTTCGAACCACAACCGCCAGGTGACATTGTGAAGAAGTTGTGGCCTATGCTCCAATTTCAGGTCGATAACATTTTCGCTAACCTGCCATAATAATTCAAACTTCTCGAGCTTTAGTTGAAATGAAATGAAATTACAGACCAAGGGGAAAAAGCGAAAAATATTTGTTGAAGCCGGCGCCAGCGATGGAACCTCAGGCTCGAATACAATTTGGCTGGAAGAGAAGCAAGGCTGGACTGGGGTTCTCATTGAATGTCATCCTGAAGCACTGCCTACTTTACTTGGGAGGAACAGAAAAGCGTACATTGTCAACACGTGCCTTTCCAAGACGGAATTTCCAACACGGGTATTAAACTTAGACGTTCCTGCTTTCATATTTCTGGTGCTAATTTGATTCAATATATAGGAGGAGCTAACATCTGTGGATGGGTGGCATTTTTCGAGTTCACTAGGCGGTGGAACTATATTTCCTGATTTCGCAAAGACATTTACAAAATACGACGTTCAAACTATGCCCTTGTACTCAATTCTTGCGGCTCTCGACATCAAAGTCATCGATTTCTTCAGTTTGGATATTCAAAGCCAAGAGCCATTTGTACTCCGGACATTTCCATTTGATTTGATATTTGTTAGGGTTTGGGTGATAGAGATAAATTTGATCACAAAGGCGGAAAAAGAAGAGCTCGTAAAATTGATGGTTTCCCATGGATATATGGTCTCAACAATGCTGGACAACGGATCGTCCGACCTTGTCTTCATTCACAAGAAGAAGCAGTAGGCGAGCCAGCCAACTTCATTACAAATGAAAACGTAGAACATATTTAGCAGCTGAGATACACGAACTGAAAACTTAAATATGTGAGGAAAGGAGAATAAAACTGCGGATTTTATCTGGATTTTTATGATATGATTTCTATTGTAATGAACTGTAAAAAAGTAACAAGAAAAGTTTTGCTGGGATTGTCTCGTAATTCTGTATAGCTTGTAATAAATCGACATGGTTAAACATTTAGACCATAGCCGAAGCATTGAACAGCATCATGTCGTCGTAGTCAGGGAATGGATTAAGTGTGACCCACGTCGCAGGGTACGTATAGTTCCAATACAGATCTTCTTTGTGATATCGCAAGTGTAGCCAGCCTGGATAAAAGTTGTACCGATGTCTTGGGAACGGGGCGACAACCAACTTCCGTTGGTTCCTGTTGAGCCACGCTGCCCACCAGCTGAAACCCGAATTAGGGATGATGTTGTGCCTGCATAAGCACATGAGCTCAAACTCCTCCACGCTACTTAACGGCAACTTGTTTGCCAATCCAGACACGTACACAAAACTTGCGTTTATATTCGAGAATGCCTGGCGCGTGTATTCAATGTCGTCACTAAACACGAAGAAGTTTATTGGCAGAGAATCGTCTTCTGCCTTTCTTCTCTTTGTCAATAACGACAGAATAAGTTGAGCCGCTTGCAGCTGGTACGAAATTGGGAGAACGCGATGCCATGGGGAGCTTGTGTCACGAAATATAAAGTCGCCCCGACGGACGTGCACGCCCACGCTCTCTGAGTTTCTAATCATCTGCAAAAAGTTCTGGACCCGTTCATTCCTCGACTGTGCTGCAGAATCGATCGGCCTGTATTGAGATATAAGCTCGTTCCTATACCGCCCAAAATACCTGTCCGACTGCCAGTAGTCGTTGACAACCACGATCTTGTCTCTAGGGAGCTGGTGCGGGCGCCACGGTCCAAGCTCGTCGAGGTAAAATTTCTTATTCCACGGAATACGGTTGAGTGTCTCTTCTGTGATGTACATGACTCTAGTTGAATCCAACCTAAATTTATCAAGCACAAAATTCCGGTCCTTGGGCCCAAAGTGCTCTTGCCCCTCCGTTTTATCTTCGGGGCGCAATGTAATGTATAGTTTGGTGTCCAGATCACGGGCGACTGTAAACGCGAACGCGTAGCGATAAAGCTGGTCCCCAATCCCGCCTGGCGGTGGGGGTAATGGAGCGAGGACGACAGAAGGGGTCTGCATTTCATGGTAGTGGCCTGAGAACAGCTTGACACGTGTGAGCTTGACGGCTTTTTTCACGCTGCTGGGCGAAAGTAAGCTCGGCTTTTCGAGTTCCTGATTTGGAAACGACCAGTTTCTGGCCAATCCAACTGTGAGTAAAACTAGCACAAGAATAAATCTTGACCTCATCTTTAGACGAGCCATTCCGCGCGTAGGCCGACTCTAGGCCAACTGAGAACAGTGCGCGCCAAACTCTAGTGGTTGCTGTGGTGCCGAGTTGCGAATGAATCCCAATGCGGACGAACTGTTCAAATAAAGTCGGAGTGCAGAAGTATGCAGGTTGAGGTTAGCTAGAGCATCCACCGCAACCTGCATACTAAGCGAGCATATGTATATTTACAATGATTGCTACAATCAATCTTAATCGGGAGTTAACCATCCAATCATTAAAACCAATATTTTGGTATGCGGCAAACGATGTGGGGAGGCGACGAATTCCAGTTTCTTTCAATTTTCTTCTCTACTTGCCCGGGGTTGCCTTGAGTTTGTATCTCGGAATTACACTCGTCCACATGGACCGTGCGGAGAATTGCCAACAAAATTCCATAGCGCAGAGCAACGAATTGTATTTTGGATTCCGTACTTTGACTCGTGAAATTGCATTGCACCGGGCGGGGGTACGTCACAACACGCTCAACGACTGCATGTATAGTCTGAGCGAGTGCTCGAGGTCAGCCAATTGTGTCATGTTGCGTAATTGCGTGGACTTATTCGGAATTGAAACCAAGTAATTATGCAAGCTGGCACAAATGTGCACAGGTGTGGGCTTGTTTTTTACAAAGTCTTAAACTTTAAAAGATGTACGGTAGATTTCCATATATCCGTTTTCCATAAAACTGGTTTACATTATTTTTTTCTCATAAATCCGATTTTGCATAATAGACAGTTTTCTATAAATAGTTCCCATAATAAAAAATCCGGTTTTCCATCAAGAAGCCAGTCTCATTTGCTATGTTGCCCTGTGAAGTTGTAAGCAACAGCCGTCATTTCTAAGGAATTGAAGTTTGTGCTCAGTGCAAAAGGGAAGGATTTGGCCGTTGTAGACGAATATATTTACGAACGCAATGGCGCATCAAAGGGAACGAGATATTTTGTGGGCCAAAATTACAAAAAGGGCTGATCTGCCCGTCTTATTGTGTACCAGGATGGGGCATTTAAAGAGAAAAACGTCCATATGAACCACATCCCAAGTAGTGAGAAGGTCAAGAAATATGAATTGGTCGCTTGAAACTCGAACACGGCATTCAGCACACACACGCAGTTCGATACCGCAAAATCAATCAAGAATTACAAGCCATCCTGGATACGTACAATACCACAGCTAAGGACAACATTTCTTATCTTACTGATGTGGCCATGTATTTACATAATCATAATCAATAAAGCTAATTTTACTTGTTTTATAACCTCACTGACATTTCTTTGATTTTCTGCAATAACGGCATTTTATGTCAATCGTATTTCTTGTAAATATGCGTTCTGGAAAAACTGCATTATGGCAAAATTTTCATGGAAATCCGATTTCTCGGAAAAGTTTTTATGGAAATCTACCTAAGACCCTTTAAAATACTATGAAGTCGGTGCTTAGTTTGTATGGCTGACTCACGACACAACTCAAATTTGCGCGTGGACGACGGTCTGTGTTCCCTGCTGTCCTTCGCCTGAGCCATTGTGCCAAACCAGGGAGACTACGGTTTTTACCAGGGCGGGCTCGGCAAATTCTACGACGAAATTGTGTAGAGAACATTTCCATCTTACAATTAGTTAAGTCCCGCCCATCATCCTGTGCCCTAACGGCCCATTTTGTTACGGCTCACGGTCGATTCAACTCCGATTTGGCCCTAACCTTTTTGGTTGGTAGACCCTTCCCGTGTATGGGCACTGTGAGGCGGAGACCGCTCACTACTCAGTTTTCATGGAGAATTTTGAAAACATTTATTTTCGAAATCCATTTCCGCCTCACAGTCACCACCCTAGGGTACGGTCTACCACCCAAAAAAGTTTGGGCTCAATCGGGCCCGGATCGGCTGTGAGCACTCCTCATACAGATCTCGGAAGGACATCAATCCTGTTTTTGCGCCAATGCACCCGCTGCCCATAGACATAGAAAGAAAATATAAAATATTTTTGAAATACTTATCGGAGTCAGAATGGAACGTGACTCCATTCATTCATTGCGTCTTCTATGGCGAGTTGTATGCAAATTAGCAGCGTGCTACTACTACATGCTATAGTTGTTATGTATCGGGCCTCTGTAAGCACTACTACTTATAGTACTACTACGAAAGCCTAGACCTGAGGTCGATTTTCGGACCTAGGTTTTCGATAGCTTACTCCATAATGTTACATGATTGTTGGTGTCTTCACAGATTCGCGTTGAATCTTACTTGTATACTTACTGAAATACAAACAGAATAGCTAGTGACATGACAGCAGACTTTTTATGTAATGGGAGTATCCCATAAACAGATATTGTTTACTCAGCACGTTAACTAAACGCTGGCGGCTCAACAAAGTTAGCTGGCAGCATCTCCTCGGCCACGTAGATGGCATCCATTTGCATAACTTTGTACAATTTGAATCGGTGCATGTTCAAAAATTCCTTAACTCTCGCCGTACCGTTTCCGCCCGGGATCCAATATGTTTCAATGTTTAATACCTTGAATTTGATCTTGTCAAAAGGAATCGTTTGTAAAATATCCAACTCGGCTCCTTCGATGTCCAGACTAAACACATCGACGACATTTTGATTTAGAGCAAGGAGGAGCGTGTACAATGGAACGCAGAAAACGGAGATTTTATGTTTACCACCATTAAATCCGGTTTTGTAAAGTCCAAAACCAACGGAGTCTTGGGAAGGATCGGTATCAACAAAGAATTCTTTCTAAACAAATAAAGACATGCTGCTTTGGAAATTTTCGCTGGTAGCATAGAAGGGGTACGTACCTTTCCAGGGTACTTCGCTGGGCTGATGCAAGTGTTTGCGAGCCAGGCTCTTCTATGCTTTGAAGCAAGTTCTGTAAACGAATTGAAATCTGCTTCAACGAGAAGCCCAGTCCAACCCCAATTTACCTCAAACCAGAGTGTGTTTGAGAAAAACACGCCATTATGCGCCCCAAGTTCAATGAAGAACCCTCGGCCTTCTGCAGGTTTGTGAGCATCTGTGAATAATTCTGCAATCACGGCCGACTGGCCGTACTGTGACGTGTCTGACCGCTCTTTTAGAATGCCAAGGTTGCACGGCACATCTTTTCGTGGTGGTATCAAGATCTTTGACCTATGGGAACATGCAAAGCCTGAGAATAGCCAGTAGGCAACTATAAATTACCGCGCGTGACTTACAATGCATATTGCACTAACACTGGGTCGTCCTGCTCTGGTCGTTCATCTCGAATTCGCTTCAGCGTACACCTGTGCAGCGCGTCTTCCATTTTCTCGCATGATGTTACGCCTGGCCGACCATTCGGTGGGCGAAACACAATTCCTGAATACCATGCGAGTAAGACTAGCGCAAGGAGAAGACTTATCACCCTGGCGGGATTTGTGCAGCACCAGGAGGTAAAATGTCCCATAATATGCAATTCTGACCCAAGCCAGGTCGCACAACCAATTTCAAAATTGCAAAACTGCGGTTCTGGGAATGTGTCATCCAGGGTTAAGGAATAAGCTTCACTGAAAAGTTGCGAGATTCTCCGTCGATACTATGGAAATAAAATTGCCATCAGTTCATCACAGCTGTGCAAACATCAACGATGTCGGTTTGACTAGATAAAACGGTCTAGCAAAACAAGGCACTCTAAATTTGTAAATTCATTCCATAGAATGCATGTTAGATTCATTGGACTTTTTTTTATCTTGTACTACTTAAACCGAAGCATGCCCTGTTAACAAATTTCCACCATTTAAGGAAGGTGTTGTTTTTTGCAAGGGTACATAGCTGCATACCAAAAACAATTCGAGTTGAAACTAATGGTGTCGTTTGGCTATCCCCGGCTCTGTTCTTTCGTCATCAGCCGCGGAATTATCCTTCTCGTGGTCTCGGCGACTTTGCTTGCCTTCTGTTATACAACCAACAAACTTTACTTGGACGAACTGAAACATGCTCAACAAGTGGGACTACGATGGTTAGGTATACAGGAGCAGGACTTGCAGTCCTTACCGGAGTTCAGCGATTGTACCCTCAAGTGGATTCGGGACGAGAAGCCAGAACAGGATGATCCGGCACTGGTTCAATATGTCAAGTGAGTTCACACAGGTCAAAGTGGTTTTAAGAATATTAGGCGTCAGGAGTTTGTAAGGTATGTGGTTGGTTTGACAGGTCCAATCTGCTGACACCACCAAATTACAGTGCCCCCTACAATTTAAGTCCTGCCGCGCAGAACGTCTCGGCGGATGCCTCACAATACGCACAGATGCCGCTAATACGGAAAATTTTTGACAAGTTAGAAGTATGTGCCGTTAACTAAAACGCGTAATAATTAACTTTAATTTTACCATGGATGACATAGGCAATCAGGCCCTCCCAAGATGGTGGTTTCTTCATTGAGGCTGGTGCATACAACGGAGAGGCTTATTCAAATACGCTATGGTTTGAACGCAATTGGGGCTGGTCTGGTCTCCTCGTAGAGACGGATGAGAAAGCTTTCAATGAACTGAAAACGAAAAACCGGAAGGCCTGGCTCACTAACGTTTGCTTAAGTCCAAATATTTACCCTGGAAAGGGGTCATTCTTTGTGGACACAGACCCCCAGACTGAGTCAGTTGGGTTTGGTTTGTACAAAACATCATACAATGGAGGCAAGCGAAGGATTTCAGTTTACTGTGTTCCGCTTTACACTCTTCTCCTCGCGCTGAATCGAACTGTAATCGACTTTTTCACCCTTGACATTGAGGGAGCGGAGTTGGACGTGCTCAATACAATACCATTTCATAAAATCCATTTTAAGGTGTTTATGATTGAAACTTACTATATACCTGGGGGAATGGAACCGCTCGCGTTAAAAAATTCCTTAATAACCGTGGCTACAAGTTATACAGAACGGTCATGTACGATTCAATATACGTACACGGAAGCTACCTACCGGTTCATTTCCAAGAGCCCGAATGGAGAGAAATGCATTAGTATTGTGAGGAAACTGGTGTCGCACTAAAGCTGTCCGGTGCTATGTCGCACTATCCGGTCTTAATTATGTCATCTCGTGCGGATACTTTTCTGAACACACTCAGAACCCGGATCGCAGAAATGCAGTTTATAATAAAAAAAATTCATTAACAATGAAAGCATAGCACATCTTTAGCACCGCGAGCGAAATAAAGAGGATGCAACTACAACTGCGGAGCTAAAGACTGAGCGACCAAGCGAGCTCACAGCTCCGGCCCTTAGCGTGCAACCGAGGCGAGGGCGAAGTATCCGGAGGCGAGTCGTCCAATCTCTTCACAATTCGTTTGTTCTTTACGGACAGTCAAGCGGAATTTAGATTTGGATTTGCGAACGTCTGTCACATCTGCGCTCATACTGCGAGGGTCGGACTCGCTTGTTAATAAACTGCGCCAAGGTCTCGCATGTAGAAACAGGTGTTTATCTCCACAAACTTCAATCTTAGACATTTGTGTTCGTGAGATTCTAAGTAGGACTGGGGAAGACTTTGTGTTGTTAAGGCAAGAACAGTTAGTAAACTCTTGGCAAATGAAGGACCGCAAAGCGGCGTTCTTTGGTCGCAAATTAAAGCATCTAGTCCTTGTCG
>JAQIUU010000344.1:0-11237 GCA_034694545.1 Mesaphorura macrochaeta
CTTCAGGTGCCTGTAGAGTCGCTTATGCCATTTGTACATACCCGATTGTACTTTATGATAATAGGACTTTATTATTTTAACAATTCATCTTTTGTCCGAGTTTCCAAATGTGAAAATTTTGAGGAGTTCTTACTTTCACCCAGCAGCTCACAGCATGAGTGCATTTAGTGATGTATTCCTGAAATTAACAACTAAGAGCAAGAAAGAATGGGTTGAGCTGGTCGATCATTTCTCATGCTTGTGTCCATTTTATGCCGGATGAAACCTTAAGCGTGAAAACCATGATAGTAGTAATTTACGATTATGTACATAAAAACCCTGAAGTGAAAGCTTTTTGTTGAACCTGAACGTACCAACAACTCTAGTTGCTATTTGCTGGTCCGACAGAAGGAAAGTGATGATCGTGGAAATAAGAAAATGTAAAAATCTATTCGGTGCCTGGCACCGAGACCGAGACCCCGTGACGGGGAGAGAGGAGCGTTAATTCTTAAACCATGACATTTTGTAGGCAAGCTGGGCCGCAGACAAGCGTGTGCCTTGTTTTCACTGCACATTGTATACATCGCTACTTTCTCCCTATCATGTGCAACTTTTACTATTTTACATTGCTAGAAATAACTTTGTTCGTTGAATTGACATCCTAGTCCTACTCTACTCCCACCGTCATGCAGGCAAAAGGCAAGCTTATCTTGGTCGTGGTCTTTGGAAACAGCTTAGACATTATTTCGAGATAGGACTACTTCACTGCATACTACTCAAAATATCGAGCTGTCATAATACATTGTGCCTCACTTTTGTATAGAGAAGGTTAAAGTTGGCCCGATCGTAGTAATAGTTTCACCTTCGCCAGGTTGTTGATTCGATTCTTCAAGTCTGCGATTACGATGAGCGTCTGACTCTAACCCCAACATTGATAGGTACTAATCATGGTAGCATAATAATACGAGCCGTATTTTCTTGATTCTGTTAATTACAAAATTACTTTGCCCTTTGGTTCTCCTCTTTGCTGAGAATAATTCGACTACTGCAATGTGACGATGACTGTTGTAACATTGGATTTTTTTGTTTGCCTCATGAAAACAGAGAATTTTCTCAGCCTTCGTCAGGTTCATCTCTTTTGTACGGTTTAATTGTAAAGATTGCTACGGCTTACAACGTACTTGAACGCTATTGGCTGATTTTATTATTCGGGCATGTTGTCACTGCAGTCTTGTTTTTCTTTTGTTCCGGGCATAATGTCGTGGCCAGTATTTTATACTAATTGCGGGAGCCGTGAAAAGTAAGATTATAACCCAATATGTTCCATTATGTCAACCATTCTCAAATGCACACTGCCAGACCACTTTTTTATTCTGCCAATGAAACGAATGATATTGATCATCAACGACATGAACATAAACATATTATGGCGCTCTTCTTTCCCTTCATTTCTCTCTTTTAGTGTTCCATCCATGCGTCCATTAACTCCATTATGAAATATTTAATGATATTTTTATATTCCATTCATCATTAACCTAGATAATATGCAATTTTCAATTTTAGATAATCCGTCCTGTATCTGCCTTGGTTGTAGTAGATGTCCAAAATGACTTCATAACTGGTTCACTTGCGGTTTCAAATTGTCCCGCGAAACAAAATGGCGAAGAGGTCAGGTTTACTATTTTTCCTGCATAACTCTCTGACAATAATAGCGTTAGCCCTGCATTCTTATAGCGTAAATCAATAAGAATCAAATCCCAAAATGTTTTACAGGTTGTGGAGCCGATTAATAGACTGCTGGATTCGGTGGAGTTTGAATGCGTTTTCTACAGTTTAGACTGGCATCCAGATAACCACGTCTCGTTCGTGGACAACGTGGCACTACGCAAACTTCATGAATCAAGTGAGATTCAAAACTCAAACGATGCAGGACTTTATGATACGGTCGTATTTGAAGGACCTCCATTAACACGTCAGAAGCTCTGGCCACGGCATTGTGTACAAAATTCGTGGGGTGCTAAGCTACATGAAAATCTTAAGGTATCATCGTGCCACCGTCAATTAAGTAATCTGTGTATAATTTGCCCATTTTTATCTAAACCCATTTTCGAATATCCCATAGGTCGTTGAAGGCAGTCCATTCATTTACAAAGGAACTAACCCCAACATAGATTCTTACTCAGCATTCTGGGACAATTCCAAATTGTCCCAAACTTCACTCGTCTCAGAAATGAAGAGTAAAAGAGTTACTGACGTGTATGTTTGCGGTCTTGCGTATGACGTTTGTGTTGGTAAGACTCACCTGATAACTTTCAACTTAGCCTTGTTTTATTTTGTGTAAGAAAATTCGTCTCATGCAATATCAACGATTTTTGCAGGAGCCACCGCGCTACACTCTATTGAACATGGATATCGAACAATTCTAATTAGTGATGCTTGTAGAGGAATTAACCTCGAATATATTCAAAGTACTAAAGCTGGTGTTATGAAAGGGTACGGAGTGGTCGTGGAATCACACGAGGTAAGTTTCATTGACTCAGCAAGATTGGTGGCACATGAAGGCATGGCCTTAACTAGAAAGTTCTAACTTCTGATGATTTTTTATCCAGGTGAAAAATATGGTACTAGGACGAGATCGTAAACCAGAGTTAGGTTATAAATTAGCTTTAGAGTGCATGAAGGAAATGTCCGGTTAAGCTATTGTGCACAAACACTGCATCCTGTAAATAACAATTGGCAATTTTTTAATGCAAGCCAGCACAAGGTTAAGTGAGTGCTATATTTTAAAGTAAATTATACAAAGGCAACCAGTAAAATAATGAAATCGGCTAGTATATAGAATCAAGCCTCCACTACAATTAATGTATACTTGAATAGCAGGTCTCGCATTTTCAAGCTGAGCTATTTATCTAAACTAATGAAATGATAGTCTGAAAACTACAGATACAAGAAGGGTACGATTAGGGTTTTCATGTTTCTTGAAGTTTTAAATTAAAATAGGTGCAGCATTTCTTTCAGTACATAAACCCAACAGCTGTTGAACACGCCTCCTTGGAGTATTACTAATATTTGTGATTGTATACATCACGTGAAATTCGAACATATTTATTATTTTATTATGATCTGTACTAGGCAGTGGCATTGTTCAGAGTTGCAATTTATGTCTGAGATTTACTCTACTGGTCTGGGAGAAAATACATCCAAAAACAGTATTTTACTACCACTTACATTTACATTGATCATAGAACTGAATAATTCTGTTTATGATATTATTACACAATTGACTGTGCACATGTGCATATTCGAACTCCGTCCCCTAGAATTGTAAAGTACAAATTGGTCTAATTAATGTAACTGTACCAAAAATCTCTTAAAGTGTCTTGTACTTCTCCAGTTATAATTGAAACTTGTTATTGTTATATTGTTATACAAGATTGGGCGGGATAATCGTGCCTTCAGATAGCAGCTATCGTGTACAACTAGAATAGGCGTGTAGGCGTAGACCACACGATGTAATTCCGATTCATGATCTTGCCTTTTGTTTTAGTTATACGTCAGCCGTTTTGTAGAAACTGAACAAAATGAAGTACCAAAACTCAGAACATAGTAATCTCACAAACACACATTCCAACCCACCACCAACTAATAACTAGCAAATCTAAAGGTCACCAGCTGCCCAACTGTATTATGAATGTATTGTCAATATAGCTTTAATATTTATGATGTTATTCAAATATTGTTGCCTTATTTGAAATAAATTGACTATTTATGTTACGAAAAACGAAGGCAGTATCCCTCAAGAATTTGAGCAATTTCATTTCTAGCTATTTCTCATCCTCAGCATGTCTGTACTAAACAAAACGCAATGCCAAGAACAATAAAATGCTATCTTCGTCATGCCACAATGCCACCGCACAATTGAGTGCGCAAATCAAATCCAATGATTTTTTGTTTATTTCATTTTGAACAAATAGCAAACTTGGTAAAATTCTAAACATTCTTATTAGAAACTTGTTCAAGAATTAAAGCAAGGTCTCTATAATTAATTTCCCTAAATAATTTGGGTACGTCGAGCAGCGTAAAAGCACCGTGGGTCCGCTCAATTTTCTCGGCCTTCAAATTGTTAAAATGACTCGAGAGATGGTGGAAGAAGTGAGGTGACTGATCAAAAGGACTCCAAAGACCTAAACGGCTATCACAAAAATATAACAGTATCTGGAGTTTGAGGTGTGCACTTCTCTCATAAATAGGAGTTAATAATACACTACGAAAAGAGACGTTTATAAAGTTGGTATCGAAAACTGCGTAGAGAGGAGAAAGAAGAAACCGAAGAATTTCAGTATCGTATCAATCTTAGCGATGAGTTTCTTATGTCATTTAGTGAAAATTCGTTAATAGATTTGATTATTTTACACATGACTACTACTATGCCTATTCATTTGTCTATTATTATAATGTTTGTTAATCCTATTTTCGTTCTTATTCGGCTGCATATGTTTGCTAAATTTGATACCACTACTCGGATGCCTATTACTACTTTTAATGTCTACACACTGCTTTTGTCTACAAATCTTGCCCAGCGGACAAAGACACTTTTGTATGATTTTAGACAAATTGGTATGACTGAGTCTACTAATGTTGAGTGACTTTGTTGCATTTTTCACACACTTTCTTACTTTCATATTAAATAACTTACGGCCAGGTTTCCCCGTACTACAGTAACTGAACTGGGTTGTACTCAACATAGATTCTACTTTCTTATCAGAATTATTATTACTTGTGCCATAAAAATTACTTCTAGCGATAATGGAAGAGGTTGCTGGTCTCCGAATCGGATCAAACAGAAGCGCAATGCTTGAGTGCATTTTGAGGTGCTCAAGCGGTCTCCTGTAACGACGGAGCTCGCCATTCTTCAGGAACGCAATAAAGTTGCCGACAATTTTGGACGAATTAGACCGCGATACACTTGTACGATAAATTGCAGTCTTGTAGTCGTACGAGTGAGTAGGGTCAAACCCATGAGCTCTGAAGAGGCATTCAGCCGGTGGAAGTTGAAGTTTCAAGTCTTCTGTGTTTGCAGCCGCATTTGGATCAGTGGAAAAACTTCTGCTTGGAATGTCCCATGTTCTTGGTTCATCATCATCGTCTTCATCGATATCAGTATCATTTCCATTGTCATCCTTATCTTGTGCAAAACCGGGCGAACCGGAAGATTTTGTGGTGCTTTGGGCAAGTGGCAATCGCTTCAGCCAATGATTTTCTTTCTTTGTCACCTTCTATAAACACAAATAAATACATCTAATTAAACATTGAATTGCACGGCATTCAAAATGTATCTGGAGTTTTGAGAATGAATGAAGTGGTTCATGGTGTCACATTATTTTTACATGTCAATTTTTATTTATGCCCATAAAATGCCTTTGTCAATTCGTAAAAATATGCGAATAGATTCTTCCATCAAAAGCTTGAGTTTCGAAAGAAAATATGCAAGCGCAGATGCAGGTGCAGATTTTGGCACATGCACACTCTGCTATGCAACTCTACTCATATTTCATTTGTCTCATGTAATTGTACGCGAGCAAGGTCTTCTCCGTGTTATCTTTTCGTGACCTGCACGATCCATGAGTAAGGCAAGAAATTATGATATCTTTCGTCAGTAGTTCGTACTGTACGATCGCTGCTGGTATGACACAAAACTTGTGAAGGGTTAGTGATTGATTTTCATATCGCTTCATGTTGTATCTTACGAAATATGAAACAATTGCCTGGGATAAAGGTTCGTCGTTCCCTATATTCATCCTCCAAGTTGCAGGGCATTGCTTACTCTACGGATGTGCAAAAATAACGCTAAACTATTTAACACCGTACATTTTTAGTTGCTGCATCTGCAGAAGTTCAGACGTGACCACCATCTCAAGCATTTATCACTCAATAGGTTTGCAATAACCCCTTTAAACAGGCAGCAGTCGAAACAAAGATGCCAAGACCATAACATATAGCGAGATAGGCTAGAGGATTGAGGATGCCAGCCTGCCAACTGCGTGTGCAAATAATTGTGCATGAATCCGCAATTCAATCTATTTAAGATATGCCTTGTTGATTTTTGTGGTGCTCTACCAATTATCAGTTGTCATTTGCTGATTCTGCAAATTGAAGCATTAGTATAAGGGAAATGGTGCAACTGCAAGCGTGCTCCATTTCATTTCAAACACGAACTGACTTTTTTGTATATATCGTTTCAAATTGAAACATGACAATGTTAATGATAACCTTGAAGCCAAGCGTGGCTCATCGCGGGTCTGGAAACAGATTAGACATTCCTGTATCTCTAATTATTGTATTATGCAAAATGAAGACGAAGAAGCACGAGTCGAATGCCACATTGACAATGGAAATGCATTTCACAAACCTTCCAACATGTTCCATTGTACAAACGCTGATAATTCGATTGTTATTCGATGAGAAAGCATACCGATTTTATACAGATTTCAGGAACAACTCTTTATATGAGATTACTACAATGGTACTCTGGACAACATTGTTGCATGTTTCATGCTTACGAAAAATGCCGAGACTCAGACGAAGTTGCTAAATGTGTGATGTGATTTTGATGAACATATTTTATCAAAATATGTCTCAAAACAATAAACATTAATAATGCTGCACTATAAAAAGTGTAGGTCTCAAGATTCACCTCGCGCATTGCAACGGCCGGGGATAAAGCATTTACTCTTGTCATGTAGCATCGATGCAATGTAAAGAATAAAAGTTCAAGTTCAACAACGGACATCGGAGAGGACAGCGGAGTGCCTATGTCTTGTTTTGCGATCTGGCGTGGGTGCAGCATAGGCTAAACACCAGTGTCCAACAACAACTCAAATCAAGTGGTATGACTGAAACATTGAGGAGTGTTTTGATCATCCACAAGTTCAAGTCATGGTCATCATAACATGAGTCTCTCGAGTCTCTTGACATTTTGCAAGTCAAGCTTGTACTACCTGACAAATTGTGGATGCTGTCAACCAGTGAAATTTTGACATTGCAGGGCGTCGGCTTCCAGCCCAAGCTGACGACCCGTCAACCACTCGCATACCCTGTGTGAATGCCTATTTTTGCGTTTTACGAGTATCCGAATTCAGCAAGCTGTATGCGATGCATAGCCCGAGCCTTCCTTGCTACCTTGTCCCATGAATGTCAACGTGGTCGTGAATCTTCAGAGGAGATAAATTATTATATGGCCATAAAATTACCGAAAAGAAGAAGCGAGGCGAAGCCATGCTTAAGGCGAATGTTCGATGATCCATGTATGGGGTTTGAGTGAACACACGCCTGACTATGCTAAAAGCTTTCGAAACGGGAAATGTTTCCTAAATTAATGAATATATGCACTTGCACTTTAATCCACGCGTTTGTGAGTTCTACACCTTTTTATGAATTTGTTTTTATTCGGTTTTTACCGAATTTTTACAATGCAATGTCCCTTTGTTTAGCAATTTTCGTATAACGACTGATTATTCTAGTGACAGCGTAAGTTTTTATGAGCAGTGACCGATAAAGGGTCACGGAACAACATGAGACTTTACATTTCTGAATTCATGTGACAAGGTTAAGCTTCATGTTCATACCTTTGTGTACACGAATCCTTTCCTGTCCATGCAAATCCGATATCCAGAAGCGATTCCCACAAGTGAGAATTCTGGAAGTGAGTATGGCTCATTCTCGTTGATGTATAGCTCGCTGCGAAATATACCTGCAAAGAGAGAAAAGCAAAGAGTTTGTAGTCATTGCCCATTCCTCATACAATCATACAGGTGAATTTTCTCATATGGCATTTGAGAATGACGCGACCATCACATTGCAATAGGGTAAAAGGTAAATGTCCAACATAATAAATTCATAACGATTGAAACTCGCTTGTAACTTACTGTATAATGTTGGCAAATAAGGTTCACTTTTTAGTGTTCCATTCTGACTAATGCTAACTATGTGATCTCGAACCGTCAACGTCCATAAACTTAATTGTGGAGAGCTGTATTGTGCAATTTTTGAGAGGGCATTTGGTATGAGGAACGATAACACGACTAGAGTGCTCAATCTCTCCATTTCGACGGAGTGACGCTCAAGAGCTTGGCGATGAGAATGTCTCAAAATTACCTCGAATCGCTTTCTCCGTGCCCGAAATGTAACTCGTCTGTAGTGTCAATATAGAGAATGTTTACTCGATATTTCTTGAATGCTGTGCACTGACACTCACTTTCAAGCTTTCAGAAACTTTTCACATGAGAGCAAAATTCACAACGTGGCGTCGTTTCAGCCATCTCTTAATTGTTTTAAACGTTCGTTTGCTGGGATTCTTGAAAAAATGTAGAACTCGCTAATTACGAATTGGAGTTTGTGAACAACGGCTAATAACAATTGCGGAAACTTATTCGTGTTCTCTCTTGTGTGTCAGTGTAAGGTTGTATAGGAAACGCGTGGTTGTTTTCTTTGTCGACGCCAAAATTGAAATGATATCCAATTTGTCATTTGCATTCGTACTTATTTGGAATCCATCTCTCCGTTGCGCTGCTCTTCACTCTACGTAGACTTGGGGTTAGTAGCTGTTGGCTAATGGCTGGCTGGTGCTGTTGGTGATCTTTGAATCTGTCGGAATTCTTCCTTCATGCCACTACGCCACTACCACGCAACGAAACAGGAAAGGAAGACTTTTCTGCTTTGCTTTCCTACTCCTACTCCGTCTTCTACTAATGCTGTTTCTCCATTCTCCGAGCCTTGAATCAGCTTGGAATTAGAATTAGAATCACAACTCAGACTTCAGACGCACACCCAAAGCATCACCTACCAAACAAACTAAATGTGACTTTGATTAAACGGGTGCGACCTGAGCGTCTGAATCTGAACCTGAAGGGAAGCCGAAGCTGAGTCTGACACTACTAGATGTATTTGTAAATCCTACTTGTCCTATTGAGCAAACAGAGAATAGAAAATGTTTCCAGTTACTCAAGCTGGAAAACCGTCTAAAGCAACAATGTAATTGTTTTGCCCACACTTGGTACGCGTACGCAGCCCTGCACTTGAGACTTGAGGCTTGAGACTTCTGTCGAAAATTCTTGAAATATTGAGACTTGAGAGTGAGTCTCTCTTTCTCCTCTTCAAATCTCGACAGTTGCAATCTCAAGTCTCCTCAAGCTTTCGAAGATTTCGAACCCATTTCTGTTTCTATTGTCTACTTTTTACATTTTACTCGATGTGATCGGCTCTTAATACTTTTACTGCCCCTACTCCCACTACTCGACAACTCGACCGCTGCATACTGGTTTCATAAGCTCTTCATTGCTACTGAGCTGCGGCTGCAGTTATATTCTCACTGCACCTCTCCGCATCGTATCGCACCGCACCGGTAGTTTGTAATTGTATTTCGCATTGTGTGGTGCTCATGGCTGTCACATTACAAGTTCCGACAAATACTCTAATCTCTAATCCAGAGAATTCAGATAGTCGGAGAAGAATAACGAGTCTCTTAAAGTAGGAAAACGGGAATTGAAGCACGCACGCGGACGCACCCCGGCAGACGGCTAAGGAAGGTAGAACTTGAACAGCCTGCCGAGGGCAAGTATGTCGATGCATAGCCAAGACACCGATCTGACACTTTCGAGCTCCTGTATTTCTGCATTCTTCCCAAATTTTTCCAGTAAAAAAGTGAAATATCCAGCATATTTGCCCTGAAAGTCAATTTTTGTCATTTGGTTTCGTCTTTATTTTGCTTTACGTACCACTCGTAAATAGTATATAATGCAATTTGCGATGGCTCTCACGTGAACAACAAGAATTACGTATTATTATGATTATGAGCTTTTAAAGGAGATGGAATTAAGAGAAAGATCCTAAAAAGAGTGGCTGTCGCTGAGAAAGAAGCACAAGTCTGAGTCACAAATTTGGAGAAATGACCTGTGCACTGTGCGTTGCACTTCGGCCGCCCGGTCTGTCTTGCTGCTTGCTCTTGACTCTCGGTGTGATGCTACGGCAGGGCTATTCGTTCCAAATATGGCATTTAATAATATTTGGGCCCACACACTGACCAGCGTGCTTCATAGATTGCAAGTGCATTGCCAACTACTTTAACGTTTGATCATCCGTACGTTTCAATTTCACCCAGTTCAGCCAAAATGTATACGTAAATACGTACAAAGTATTGCTCCTTTTTTGCTTTAACTTCTTTATACTACGTTTAGGGTTTGACGTGATAACTTTAACAACATGCAGTAAAATTAAGCAGCAAGATGAAAAAGAAAACATTGCAATCAGAATCATCAGTTTATAAACTGCGAATGTGATCACAAGATTCTGCCAACTTACACAGAATATAATACACTTGGATAATGTTCGATAGTGGATGTCTTTCATTATGATTCTTAACACTTAACATTCTACGTCTCCTTCCTGGGCATGGGTACGCTCGAAATCGTACTTCTGTCTTTCACTTTTTTTTGGTTCAACCACTGCGCACATTATGAAATCGCTTCCTGTAAGCAGTCCCGTTGCTGTTCGGGTCAAAATGACTCGTTCTAGAAGTTGCTCCGTGCGGGTTCCGAAATATCTAACAGTTAATTAAGGTCTTCAGGTCGCATATCTCACAGTTGAGTTGCCTTAAAACTAGCAAAATTTCCAAATCATAGCGTTTAGACGAGGAAACGACGCGCCAGATGCCCGACTACGTAATCACAATAATTTGTCTCCCAATTTCGTAGAGTTATAGTCGCATGAGTTCGCAGCTTGATTAACTAAATTTTCATGGAATTTCTCAGAGGCTTATAGTCAGTGTCAGTGCGCAGCAGCACCTTCACTTTCATATTTCATGGCGAGAATCAACGAACAGACAAAATATGGCAATCAGTGCTAATTGAATATTTACGCCGGTGTGCCAGGACCAGGAAGAATCACCAAGACCTGTATTCTCGGGCACAGCGAGAGCACTTCTACGCTTCAATGGCTAATTAGACCGAATAAAAGACTCGACGCACCACGTTACGTAGGGAGAAAGCGAACCATTCCCTTAGTCAATCTTCATTCGATGTTGCCCCGCCTAGTTGACAGCTTTCTTCGTCTCGGATTTCAAGCAAAGACGCATTCTTTGTGCGTATTAGTTCAAGTCGCCGTCATCCATGAAGCTCGGTGGCTTTGATTACGATTCTCAAGTTCTTTTCATGCACCTTCATTAATAGTGAATTTGCCTTCATTTAACTCAATTAAGTGCTAAG
>JAQIUU010000345.1:0-11224 GCA_034694545.1 Mesaphorura macrochaeta
CGTCGGGCACAGAGGAAGGGGACTCGTCGTTCTTGGTGCAAGTCTCCAGGGTTCGTTTCAGGTGTGCCAATAGATCGACGATGGGATCAGGTCGGGCGAGGCACGGCGACGGGCTCATGTTAAGCGCAATTGCGACGAGCAGAAGGAGTAGTGGCTTGGCACCGGGCGACATGAGAACGGGCGACATGATTGACGACGAACGTTGTTGTTGTCATGCAGCCTCTCAAAACGATGACTGTTTCTTTTTGTACTCGGCCACATTTCCATGGACTGGTGGGCTCGTACGTTCAGTCAATTCCATTGAAATTTCCTTGACATCCGTTTCATGAGGATAAGTTGGACCAAAAATAGTAAGGGAAAGATGAGACATGGCAACTGCCAACGCAAAAAAGGAAACTTTTAATTTCCTTTTTTATTGCATGCCATAACTGCGATTACCATAGTTTCACAGAATCACTTCACTTTTTGTTTTGGCGGGGCTCAACAAAATAAGAGTTTAAATATACATCAATCTGATGAATTGGACAAAATGTACAGGCTTAATTACTGTGATAACTTTGAACAATTTCAATTTCTACGGCTCTCGTGGCTCAAACATGCATGAAAATCTAATTTGACGGCAATGGGCACATAACTATTGATATTGACTACAACTAAAATGTCCGTCTGGTCGCGACGGGGGCTCGGTGGGACGCCAAGAAGTGACGATTACGGTTACCACTGGATTTGAATCGGGCGCCACATTCCGAGCACGCGTACGGTTTGTCGGCAAGATGGGACTTCAAGTGCTGCTTCAGACTAGAACTGCAACCGAATCTTTTGTCACAGGCGTCGCAAGAGTATGGTCGTTCGCCAGTGTGAGTGCGAATGTGACGAGTTGTGTGCCCCTTGGTTCCAAACTTCTTTGGGCAATGAGGGCAGGCGTGTGGTCTGTCACGTAAATGAACTTGCTTGTGGTGGGACCTCATTTCGGCTCGAGTGCAGAAGGTGGCGTTGCAATTAGGGGCGGCCGGACAGGCATGTGGTTTCTCATGAGTGTGTTTTCGCCTCAGATGAGCCCTCAGGTCCTGTCGTGTCTTGAACGATGCGGGACAGAATGTGCATTTCTCTGCCCTTGTTTCAAAATGGACCCTTTGTTGGTGCTTGCGCAGGTAGTCAAGGTTCGTAAAGGTTTTTGCGACATTCGTGGCACGTGTACGCAGCTGATGATGACTGGCTCCCATGGCAAGTTGAAATGTGCCTCCGTAGATTGCCAGCGTTTGATAACTTGAGGTGGCAAATGTGACACACATTTGCACGCACTGGAGCCGAGCCGCCTCCATTGGAATGGTGTCGGTCTTGGTGGACCGTTAGTTCTCTGGCCGAGTAAAATCTTTTGTCACACGACGTACAAATGAACGGTTTTTCGCCGGTGTGACTTCTTCTGAGATGTCTGTCCAGTCCTCCGCGAGATGCGAACGTTCTGTCGCAAAGGTTGCAGTTCAAGTTGTCACCGCCCATGTGCCTCCGCCTGTGTCGTCTGAGAACGCCCCTAGTTGTGAACGACTTGGAGCACACGTCGCACCCGTAAGGTTTGACGCCGCTGCGACTCCGCTTGTGGATTGTGAGTTTGCCGGCAGTCGTGTACGATTTGTGACAGGCAGAACAACGGAACGGTTTCTCGCCCGTATGAGTCCGAATGTGTGTGACCAGGTGGTTGAGTTCAACAAAGGACTTGGGACACATTCCGCAGGTGTGTGGCTTTCTTCCGTTCACGTGCGTCCATTTGTGACGCGTTAGCTTAGTTTTGCTTGAATACACTTTCCCACACTGGTCACAGCTGGTCCCGTCTGCTTGCTCGAGCCGATGCAGCCTCACAACGACCTTTGAATTAAGCTGGTCCGTTGCCATCACTACGAAAAAATAAAAATAAACAAATTATATCAGTATCGCAGCTACAACTAATTGTGTATGGCAATTGGGATTGTAATCACACCAATTCGAGTACTTAATTACTTACCCAATTGATTGAGTGTTTGTGTTGGTTAGGTTAGTGGTGCACAGAGAATGGAAAGAATAAAATTGCAATTAGAAAGGAGCAGTCAGCTGGGAGGTTTGAGTGACGACTGTTGTGCCGCGGCCGCCGTAGAATGCGATCAATGAAATGAAAAAGAGACGAGAGACTTTTGTGTTGGTTAGGCGACAAGCGAGAGCGTGTCTTGTGTGAGATGCTGACTGCAACCGCAGGGCAGTCACTGCACTGCACTATACTGCACCGGAGAGAGGGGACAACGACGAGAGTAACAGCAAATAAACACTGTAAACCTGTAAAAATGTATTTCATTGTATATTGTGCGATTTAACGTGACCTTCCCTGATCGGTAGACAATCACTGCATGCATTTGAAAGCATTTAAAAAATTACAAAAACATATTAAATCCCCAGTGAGACTGGAAACCTTCTACTGCCGTTCACTGTCCGTGTCGTTCCCCACCCCCAGGCAACGTTCCCCAACACAACTTGTGTCTATACAAGCACGTTAAGCAGCGCTGTTTTTCCATTCATATATACATTGAGCCTTATGGGTTGCACAAACCGCTCTAGCGTCTGACCCCGTCGACCCCTTGTACTGAAAGGCAACTCCAATTATTCCAACCCTTCTCGTGACCTCACGAAACTACCCTGAAAATTTCATTTCGAAATTCCAACCCGCTCATGAGATAATCGGAGGACAGACTGACAGACAGCCCGCTGTATTCCCCTAATGTATTTCTTATGAACTACATAATAATACAATGCGGAGACAAGAAGGCCAGTGATCGCATTGTAATACAATTGAGTCGTAAAATAAGTGAGACTTGAGGAGGCTGGCATCGGCATACCACGTAGAATGATTACCAGTTGGGGTTGGCTCGCAGTATTCAATGCAGTAGAGGGTCGAAGGGTCTTCGATCCTATTTATAGACTTTGGCTAGGTGCCAGTCTAGATCAGTAGTCCGTTTATTACTTTCACAAATCAGTTTTCAATGACTTAACAGCCAATTTCAATTAAAAATTTAATTATTTGTGCTAATGTGACTCACAGAGTCGCCGAGTCGCGTTCTCGTCGTCTTGGTGATTTCAACTCCGGTTAGGGTAGGCTAACCTTACCTAACCTAGGCCACGTCGGTCTGGGTCGGGGAAATGGACGCGGTCCCAAACCAACATGTTACTGACATGCGTACGAAAAACCATATGGAAGGCAGGTTCCTTGCCTTTCGCAACAGCTCCCGTCGACGTACGGAAGGCAACGTTCCAGATAGTAAGAGCAAACACCAGGGGCTGAGGTCGATGAACCCTCGCACGTGTTGACCGACAAGAGAAGGAAAGTTGGCGACCACCACGAGGGACAGCATCTGCCTTTTCAGCTTACTCACAACTGAGCAGCAAATGGAGAGACACGACAGATTTGAGGAGTCTGGATGCAATTGACCAGGTCAAGGCTAGTAACTTGAGGTAGAAGCATGAGCATGTGATGAATGACATAATCATAACTAGCATGAATGGAATTTCACCACTTATCACCAGACGACAATAAGTCAAGCCATGCTGGTGGTAGGCGAATGCCAATATTTCATTCAGCCGGGCTCGAGTGTCACCAGTGACAGTCGTCGCAGCTCTGAAGACATAGAGAAACCTTAAACTTATTGTTGGTAAGGTTGCCAATGCGTGCCCAGACACGCTTTGAGCCATATGTACCATGAAACGTACCCATGGGAATATTACTCTGACCTTCCATGGCATTCTTTGAGTTCCACTAAATTTCACGGAGCTGAGCACACGAAATGTATTATTTGCACACGTTGAACCCATCGGGTTTCATCGTCTCATTTCAAGGGCAGTTGGAATGTTGACGTTGCGCAGTTGACATACTTTGTCCAGATCCATAGCCTGCAGTGTCCAATTAAGTTGTTTACGAGTATCTAGACTTACGGCTCCGTCCTACGCCAGACTCAAAAGCGCCAGCCACTTCGTAGTTTCAATCATCTGCAAGCGTGTGTGGTAGATGTAGGTGCTAACACTGCAGGACTCGTCTGGAAATACACGGCTGCCGACCTGAACAACTTGGGTAATATTTCGGGGTTCCTCCTCTACTCACCCACTCCATACATTGTCATCATTCAAGATGGGGCGGTGTTCCCGCGCTTTGTGGCTGAGCTTAATTCGCTTAGAAGAATCAGATACTCAGACCAAGCTCAGTCAGTCATGCATCTTCGGGTGGCCGCGTCGGACTTCTGTCGGCTGCTCGTTGCAACGGGTTCAGTTACCGGCCGAAATTCCTCCTTGTCCGCAAAACCAACGAAAACAGGCTTTGAGCTGGACACCGTTTGCTTTCATTGTAGCAAAATGATTGTCCGCAAAATCCAGGCGCCTTGGACCACCGTCCAACTAACCTTGGAAGTGTTAGACCTGGTTTCCATCATTGGGGGCAACATGGAACATCCAGTCGTAACTTAGCGACTCACACAATAAATCGTAGAACGACAAGACACACAATCAATCAAGGCACAATCAATGATTTAATAAACCAACGGTAATCCTACTTATCACTACTGCCTATGCTACACTGCGTACATCCTCGTCTCTGCATCTCAATGTCTCCTCCCTGCTGCTCAGCTACCTGCAGTCTCCATCTCAGCTACTCCACGGTCTGCTTCTGATGAACTCTTAACTGCAAGTCTTCCTCGAGTCATAATCTTAAGACTAAAAACATCTTCTATTTATACTAAACTCATGATCTAATTAACTAATACATCATGCCCATGGCTCATGGCTACTTAACATTCTAGTACTCTGAATTCTGGCTCATGGCATAAATACAAACATTCTAGATCACGGCTCATCATTCAATCATAATTATCTAGCACGACAATAACTGACATTCTGAGACTCTGGCATTCTAACGTTATTTAATGACGTTAACAGAAGCTCAGTTCTAACTGACACTAATGGCTCCTGCACAAGGGTTTGACTACCTTGACTTGGATACCGTTGCCAAGGTTTCAGCCTTGGCTTCGTCTTTGCTGCCATGGGAAAGGAGTCAGTTTGGGGAGACCGCTCCCGCCCCGATTCTTCTCACACTGCTGTAAACACTTGGGAATCATAGTCTCTATCATTAGACTCTTTTGAGACCTAACTTGAAAATCCCCGCTCCCATTTTACACGCTGAACGACGGACTTATTTTGCGAGGCGGAGACCAGATTGTCACGCGGACAAGTGGAATTGCATTTGTTTCATGCCACGTCCTCTCCAAAGAGTCGTACTTTGGAGCGTATTTGAAACCATTCCAGGCAGCTGTTTGGGTGGTTGCCATAGTTTCGATTGTACTCACTGCTGGCTGGTTGTTGGCAGTAAAACGTTTCAACTTTGACGTATTTGGAGCTGTGTGGCATTGTGTCGGGCTTCTCCTTGGAAACTAACACGTGGTCGGCAGTACAGAAGCAAAGCAACTCTTCAGGCTGACAATATTTGGCTGGCTTTTAATTTCTGTGATCCTCAGCAATTGTTATCAACGTATCGTCACATCACACATGACAATTCCGCCAGACGAAGAACCAATCCTGAGGTTTGAACAGCTGAAGACGTTCAAGATGTACACGAGTTTCGAGCCAGTGTTGCGAAAGTACGTGGACGCATTTCAGGACGGTGCAAGTTTAATTGGTTCGAAATGGAGCTGTGAGGATTACAATTTTACGTATATCTGTGCTGGCAACCAAGTTCTGAAAGGGATCCAGGCGATGTTTGGTTGTCTATTGCTTGGGGACGCGCGTCTTTGGTCTACCTGGCTAGTCTGACAGAGCTCCACAGCCTCACACTGGACGATGGGAGCACAGCAACTGTTTTTGCAATCTATGTTCTGCTAATTGGAGTATGTGTATCTGTTCTTTGTGGCCGGAAATGTGTATTTATTTCGGACTCACGATTGCTGCGTGGCTGCAGACAGTGCTTCAAGGCTCATGGCTTCAGGTGAAAGGTCGTCGCCACACAGATTTATGGCCAGGGGACTTTGTGCAAATGCGATACACACCACCGCGTTGTTGAGTGTGTGGCCGAGCACAGCTGAGACTGCCTCAAGTAGGTAGAAAGGAGAATGGCAGTTAGTGGGGCAAAGAAGCTGAAAAGTGTCGTGTCCCCCTGGACAGCCAACTGGCTCATCCCGGCGACGAGGTCCGAGCCAAAACAGAGTTTGTGAGAGCGGCCCATGAAAGTAGACTGTAGTAGTCGTTGTTTCCGCGTCAGGAGGTCAAGTGGATCCCGGAGATGGCCATCTGAGAGCAACATGTTGGTCCAGTACTCGCAGCTGGACTGGCCTCCCTAAATTTTTGAGACAACGGTTAGGTTAGGTTAGGCGTGGATCAGCTGATGCGAGCGGTGGTGATAAGAAAACCAAGCAACCAAGACTTACTGACTAATCCTCAAAGTCTAAATGCTGAAATTGTTGTAGGAGGTGATTTCAATGTTGACCTACTGTCTACAAACTCGTGTGTACCTTACCTATTAATTTATTATCTTTAGTACAAATCTCTATAGTACATGTTTTGATCTGATCGCTTTAGATAAATGGAAATACGGACGTCTTGAATGTATGAACATGTAGAGTGAATCGACGACGACGGCCGTCTCATTGCGAGTTTTTCACTTTCCTTTTTTTATGAGCCGGGCCTTCAAAATTCAAACGACGAAAAAACTGAATTTCTGAATTAAAGTCATTCTGCTCTCCAGAGCAGAGCAGAGCAAGTTTTATTTTATGTGACAGTGAGAATAAAAGAAAGGTTACTTCTGCCTTAATTGGCCGTAAACTTTAAATTTACACATGCGAGGCAGTCATGGACGAGATGATGGATCCTGACGTTGAAACAGACTGGTCTGAGGTGGACGATCCGGATACTGGAACGGACACCAACGGGAGCCGGATCCAGGATTTTCCACTACCAGCCAAGACGAGGGCTATGCAGATTGTAGTGGTACGTAATCATGACCAAAGTTGGACTTTTTAATTGCCTACCCTATCGACTGATTGGGCTAATCGTGTCGGTGATATCGTAATAGATTAATTACGACTACGTTTGATTCAGGTGCTTGGTCTTATCACTAAGAAGATGTCTGCATCAGCTCTAAGGCCTCTTCGAACCACTTGCCAAGTCTGGAATCGCTCATTTGTACCTGCCCTCAGGAGCAAGACTGACCCCATCTACCTGTCCGCCCTGACCCTTCAGCACGGTCTCGCCTTCCACGCCATGCGGGAATACACCGAGCTAATGAGGACAAGCAACGCAATTCCAATCAGTAACTACCGGCTAGCCGACGTCCACGCCGAGACGAGCTCTCAGTTCGAGGTCGCGGACTTCTTCCAAGTGTGTGGCCCCTCCATCCGTCAACTCGCCCTCCAAAGCCTCCCGACAGCATCGTCTCATGCGTCGCCGGACAGCATCGACAGACTGAGGCAAATCATATTCGAACTGACCCCAAGTCTGGTCGATTTGTGGTTCACGGCAGGCTATGGTTATACTGGACCCTATCAGATTGCATACCATGACCAAATTCCCGATTCTACCTTATCAGCGGCCAGATTTTCCCAGAATCTTCTTCAACTGCGACTGCTCAGAGTCTCTGGCCCCTACATCGTACCGGGGAAGAAACTGCACCTACACCATTTCGACCGCGAGCTGTTGGCCGACATCCTTCGACATGCCTCGAGGCTGGAGGCCCTTAGCTTGGGGAATGGGGGATACGACTCCGGCATCTGCACCTTGCAAGTACTTACCTTACTCAGGGACATTGTATCCCCAGCCGCCTACTTGAGCAACCTGCACACACTCAAGATCCACAACCTCAAGGAAGCTCAGCTGGAGATCCTCATCGAATTGTCCTGCCCCCGCCGTCCAGAGCCACGTCTCCGCCTCACCACCTTCAACGCCTCCATCGATCACACTCAACCAGAGTACCCAAGGATCCTGGAACTCCTTCATACGTTCCTGAAGCTGCATGCGGCGTGCTTGGTTCACCTTAAGCTTGTCGTTGAGCGCTGGATCCTGGGCCACGTCCCAGCCGGCCTGAGACCACCCTACCCAATATGGATCCCGCACTTCGGATTAGCTGTGGAGATTCGAATTCCTGTGATGCCCGCTGTCCGTACCTTTCACTTAACTCGTCGCTGCAGCCGCTTGAAATATGCACAACTGGCCCACAAGCCAGGCCATCTTTCCGTCGCTAATCAAACTCGAGTACGTCAACGCCAACGGATTCCTCCGCCGCCGCCCCCACCACCGTGGCGGTCAACACCCCGATCAGGGCGGTGGCATCGGTGATGACGACGTGAGTCACGGCGGTGTGACGGATTTTATTCTGACTACAAAATACACACATCCGAAGCACTGAACTCGTCCAGCGCTTCCGCTTTCCGTGCCTGAAGAGGATGGACATTACGGTCAGCTCGATCTGTTCAAAAAATAAGACGTTTTTTGCACAACTTTTTACTGGATGGCCTGCCCTGGAAGAAGTGCAGGTCAAGTACGAAAGCGAAAGCGAGGGTTCCTCTGAAGGTGAAGGCGCCGGCACACAACGTCTCAACTTGGACCACCTCCTGTCTGGCGTCCCCGTGACCAAAACCACCTTCTTGGAACTGCTACGAATTCGGCGTGCAACTAAATGTGAGGATCCCGCATTTGTACTGGAAGCAGTTAGATCCCTCCTGGATACGCACAAGCGGCAGTCTGGGCTCCAAGACTTGGGTTGTCTCAAGAAGTTTCTGCTGTCATTTCCCAACCGGAGCTGCTACCAGCTGACCAATTTTGGGGGTTATCTGGGCCTCGCGATGGCCAGCCCCACTCTGCAGTACCTTGCCATTGAAGTGACCAACAGTGCCGGCACTTCATGCCAAGCGACAGTATTTTCGCACGCGTGCCGGCAACTCATTCGTAGCGCCTTAGGCCAGCTGACAGTTCTCCGCTTGTAACATTAGAGAGTACGGGCGGACAAGTTTAGGTAATAAAGGATTATGGGATTATGAGTGTCTCTTGTGTATCAGATGTAACCTATTATAAGTTTGAGAACGATTTGGATCTCCAAGTTGGAACTCTCCAAGTATACAATTTATATAATTGATCGCCATTAACAAAGCAAAAAGTCTCCGGCCGTGCTGTTCGAAGAAGCTTGCTCAACCTGCACACAATTTTGCAGAGGCGCTTTTTCAAATGCGTCACGAGATTTCAACTGATTGCAGACTACGACATCCGTTAGCGTGAACCACGTTAACAAGCTACGGCACGCACGTCATCAGCGCTAGCTTAGCGCAATGTTATGAGAGAAGCAGTTTATTCGGGTCAAGTATTAGGTTATTTATTCCTTTTAGTGTTTATTTGCCATAAACAATTGCATTGAATTCTGTCTCTGTGACAGTCCTTGGTTCGACCTGCAGAGCGCCGTACCTTTTCCTGTACATGTACTAATGCAGATGGCCGTCGACAGACAAGTTGATAGCCCGAACAAAATTTCGCACAGGACAGCCGCCTGGTTTGTCCTCTGCGTACCTCTCTTCCAGCCGGTTCCCATACAATTTGACCTCCATCGCGACCGCATTTGTAAACTGAACCGCCTCCGCAATTGCCTGCTCAATCGGGACTCGTTCAATTAAATGAATTTGTGTGGGCAAGTTCTCAACTTCGCCATGGAGCATCTCTTTGCGGAGTCCAATCACTTCATTTGCCATCGCGAGGCACCGCCCGTGTGCATGTTTCCAGTACTGGAACTCAACGTCGGCTCGCATCTGCCGGAGTTTGGGCTCATCCGCTGCCCAGTTGACTCCGTTGAGCAGGGCGAGCAGCTCCAACGTGACGAGCGTGGTGGAGTGGTGTGCGCGGAAAAAGATGAATGATTGAAGCGAGAGCTCTGGCTCAACACGTCGATGGTTCCACAAATCCGAATGCAGAAACTCTCGCAATCCTTGCACAAGGTGACATCTCTGCTGTTGGTCGTCGTAATTGGGATTGGCTGCACGAAGAGAAGAGTAAACGTCTTGGAGGGAAAGGGCCAGCTCCGTAAAATGCTTCAGGCCAGAAACTTGGCGTGGCACCCCGGCGGCTCCGCCCTCGCCACACACGTTTAGCTACTACGTTTAGCACACGTCCACTACTGCGCAGTACACAGCAGCGGTACTCCACGTGCATCTCCTGCTCCCGGTTGAACGTCTCGCTCGATGTACGCGACCAGTCGAAACCCAACGTGAGGCCACGCTGGCCCCTTTCGCTACGACCTTATGTGCCAGTTTGGGACGGCGTCACGCTGCTGGAAGCTCCTTCCCGTTGCAGGGTTTGCTGCCTTGAGTCCGTTGACCAGCCCAGTATCCGGTTCAGAGACTCGCTTAGAGATTGAAGAGTGCGTGTGTCTTGTTGGGAGCGAGAGGAGCCACTGACGTCCGTTCCGCTGCCCTCCGTGTCCGTGCGGGTATTTGACTCAGATCTCCGATCTGTAGCTCCCGTGCGCACCTGCGCTGAAAGTGGTCTTGAGACTCGCTGTCACAATGAAATTAACGCCCGCCTCAGCCGAGACTGAAGTGTCGACATTCCAGCCATGTGCCATTCCGGAGGAAGTGGCTTCGCGGGTGCTTGAACTCTTCGAGTCGGAACTGGATGCCCGGTTGCTGGAGGAGCTACTCTTGCCCAAGCTTGAACTGGAGCTGCTAATGGCGCCCTTGATTGGGGAACTCTCGTCTGTAAGCTTGCTGGACGAGGAAAGAGACTCCATTGACAAGAGCTCTCTTGTGTTGCCCACGGCGATTGTGTCGAGCCCTCCACGCCTGAAGGAACTGGTCCGCTGGAGCGCGGACGTGTGGCTTCTGCTGTCCACTGCGCTTCGTATCCTTGTGTTGGTGCCTGAAAGTGTGTTGGACTGGCTTCGGGAGTCTGAGGCTGACCAGGCGCCACCCGCGGCGGTCAGTGTGTTAGTGGACGTGCCAAGGCTCGTACCCTTCGCGTCAGAGGCAGACCCGCTGACTCCTTCCCCTTCTGTCCTCGTCGTGCCCCACGTTGAGCCCTGTGATCCCGAGCGGCTGCCGCCTTCCCTCACTTGGCGTCCTACGCTCAGCCCCAAGCGGAGGTCTCTCTCCTGGCGTTGCGAGTCTGTGAGTGAATGTGAGCTGCTGAACCCAACCCGCTTCCTATAAGCGCATGTTGTGGGGGTGTACGAATTACGTGTGCCACACTCGAC
>JAQIUU010000346.1:0-11218 GCA_034694545.1 Mesaphorura macrochaeta
GTAGCCCATATTGTTGTAAAACGTCTTCCCATGATCTTCCTAAAGAAAACGATTACAAATGTGCACACGTGCCGTTTCATGATAAACCAGTGGGAGATTGACTTTATACACTAAATGTAAGCGTGGAACAAAGCATAAGCACGGCAGCGGCCTCACCAATGTTACCGGGCTGTGATTAGTCTCAACAGTCATGCAGCCAGCCAGCCAGTTTGCAATGCTAAAAAATGTAAGCGGTAACCGTGCATCGGACATTAATATTTAGGACTTTTATGAGAGGTACGCAATAAAACCCACCGCGAGGTTGAAAGTACTTTGATCCATCATTTGGCCTCATTTTCAAACGATTGCGATTACTCGAAAAAAAGACCCAGCTACGGCTCTAATGCCTATTTCCATACAACAATAGCAATTAGCAATAGTCTTCCGCAAGAGCTCTTCTAGAATTAACACGCAATTGATCCGGCACAGATGCATAAATACGCTGTACCGATAGATCAAATGAGGAGTCATGCATATCAACAATTTCTTGGATTTATTTTAAAAAAAATACTTGCATATTAATAATAGTATGAAAAAACCTTTTGCGTCAAAAAGCTTCGAGGTTTCAAAAATTCAGCGATACTTCTGATGATTAGCAAATCCCGTCCTTTTACGAAAACCATAATCGAAGTAATTCATATCTTCATCCATTAGTGGCTGAGTTGTGGCGTTTAATCCAAATCTACTGAACGAATCAGCGTCATTTAGTATTTTCGTAGCCATTTTCAAGATGAGTTCAAACTGGTCTTGATTTGTCGTAGCAGCCAATGCATTCTTGAATGGTGCCATCATTCCTGGTTGTGCAGTTGGAGAATCTGTGATGGCATCCGACGGAGGCTTACCCCTGAGCTTGTAGTGATTGAGAAGAACGGTGAGCATAAATGTGGCAAACGATAGAAGTCCAAGTAATGAGAAAGCGTCGAATCCTTCTGGATCGCCCAGAAGTCTCATGGCCCCCTCATTTACCACTTGTAGCTCCGTGACATTTTTTGTTGGCGTCACAAACTTAGCCACACTCTTCGCTATTGTTGGTGAAGTTTTACAGAGTAAAACTAGGAGCAGAGTCGCGGTGATGACACAGGTTACTTTTTCCGAAATGATCTTCATTGCCCAGTTCACTCTAAAACACAACAGTGACGAATATTTTCCAGAAACATAATAAATTAAGATTTGTATAGTATCTACAAATCATATGCTCACCCGAATAAGCCGCACTCACCCACGTTCTTCCTGTTCTGCTGTGTAATGTTGACTGTTCGTCTAAGTTTAGTTGTAGTCTAAACTAAGCACCACTTCTATTCCCGACATTCGGCATTGTCCACTTTTTGTGACAATGGCGTTATTTAGAGAATGGCGTTTTATTACCCGTTTAGAGCCGCCAAATTAAATTTCCTGGGCCGTAGCCGTAACGAAGCAGCCAGAGCATGATTTTTCGCAGTTCAGAACCGAAACCATTTATGCCAACTAATTTCAACACAGGCAATCCGTACTAATTACATCTTTACATCCAGGATCAAGTTTCGAAGTAGTACATTTTAATAGCTCATTGTTTCGAAGAAACAGCACCTGTTTCTGTGTTAAGTGTGTAACCGGAAGCCGAATGCATGCTGAAGTAATCCATCGATGGTATTCAACTGATGGCCTGATGTGTAACCATGTGCAACCTTTCTGTGTCTTGGCACTTCACCTGTCCCAGTTTGTAATAAATTTCGCATCGTCAAATGCACCAAGTATGCAGCAATTTATTTTCGGAATCGTTTCATCTCTTGCTCCCATTTGCTGACAGTTGTCAAGTTGAAAAGTTCAATCGCTTTAGCTTAGGTTACCTTGGCGGAAACGACTGTTGAATGAGAAACGATTACACGCGTATTAAAAATCGTTTGAGCGATCACCATGCATGACTACAACGAAGCTATGATTGCTTGTTCTCATTTGTACCTGTACCTTGGTCGGACAGACCAAGGTACAGGTACAAACGCTGGTCGGACAGACGCTGGGCGAATAAAGCAGGTGCAAGATGTCGGGTGGAGGCAGTTAGTTGTTTACTCGTGATGGTACTACAAAACTCAACCGCTGTGCTTAATAGCCGTTTGAAGTTTCAATGGCTTGGAAAAATACGATGCTTCACGCTGAACGGGATTTGATAGATTAATTGAACTCTTGTCACAGTACATTAATATTGGCTATGAATTTATCTCAAAATTCGGTCCTCCAAGCGCTGGGGTCTGATGGTGGAAGGGCTACTTTTTAGGACGCGCCGTTGGATGAGGGAAGGACATGAGCAATAATTCAACAGATGCGTCCATATTTCATTTCACAACTCGTTGTGAAAGATTTGGAATTATGCGAAACTTATGAGCGCTTGAATTGAACTTGATTAAATATTTATAGAGTGATTAATATCCGGTTTTACGTTAGAGATTCTTCAAGGCGAGCAAGTTAACGCAAAGAATAATTCACATTTATTTCAAGCAGTAAATTGGTAATCATAATTTATGTTAAGTACATTTTATTATTTTGCGTCTTAAATATTTGTAAATCACATATTAATATTGTCATATCCCGCAAACATGATTTTCTTGAATCTAACGGCAAAGCAGTACAAAAATCGGTGCACTGATAAATCCCAATAGCGTGTGGCGTGATTGTGTGATTGGCCAAATTCTAGTTTACTATTATAAATACTACGCATATGAGCCATACCATTGTGTTGTGTGTGGATGAGTGTAAGGTGTTTAATGTGCTCGTCATAATACATAAGCCTTATTCTGTATAATTAATAGGAATAAACACGATAATTTTGGTGAGCCGACAAATGACGATGCTAACGTGTTTCTGGTATTGTACAATGTGTTACTAGTTTATCACAATCAATATCTTCTCCATTGATGACTTTTTCCTTGATGGATTTCACGTAGGCTGAAGCGGAATCCTCGTTTCCAAGATGTCCGAGTCCGAATCTGTTCAAGAAAAATTGGTTTGTTAATTGCATGATGAGTAATGACAATGAGGATGTAGCATGGGGAATTTGAGACGGATATTTAACTTACATGTACACGGGAGAAAGCATATTTGGTTCATCTGTGTACGCCTCATCTACAGCAAGTCGGCACAAGTGGAGTTTTGCACACTTTGGTTTCTCTGAGACTTGCTTGTACGTGTTGTAAAGTCCGTCCAGCTTGTCCACAATGGAATAAAACATGTTTTCTTCCTCACCATTACTTTCATACGCATCACGTTTGTTTCTTATGGTTGGAGTTCCAAAATATTTCTAAAATTGATCAAAGCATTACATTTCACGTATGGGCTGAATAATTTCTAATGTCCGAGTCCTCAGCTCAAGCACTCGTTGTCAATTTGAGTCTTGGATTAATAAAGCGCAGGAAACGTCATTCAGATTCGTCAATGTGTTTACTTACGTCTGCAGCAGAGAGTATTTTCGGTAAATGAAAGTCAGACATCATGAGTGGGGTGTTTAAGTCAACGACATTCAAAGACCTCGCACTTGAGTTCAAAAGTGTCAGTAACAGTTGTAAAAGAAATGCTCCAAACGCAAGAGCGGCCAACAATGAGAATGGGTCCAGACCTCCGTACATTGAGCTCCTAAGGAAGGGTAGGAAGTCAAGTCAAATGTCAAAGTCTAAAATTGGGTTCAAGTTCTAGTGTCTAAAAGTTGTAGGGCGAATGTGCTTGTCTGGGACTAAATTGGCGTCTCATATTTCGTATCACGCAGTCTGAAGTCCGAACTCAGTCAGTCTGTGTTGCGATAATGTTGACTTGGACTTACTTCATCCCTTGTACTACCAATGACATCGGATAATGCCAGTGGTACATCAAGATCGTACACATCAAGTGAGCGCCCACTCGCCATGTTATTATTCAGTAGGTTAAATATCACATTAAAAAGGAAAACGCCAAATCCAAGTGTCGCCAGAATCGCATACGGATCCAGATAATGCCTAATATCGAATTAAAAGCGTTATTCTAGGAAAATCGACAACGATTTACTTTCTACAGCATTGAAAGTGGCTACTACAAAGGGCAGACTATCAAAAGCATCAATATTCAGTACAGATTAAAAGCATACAATATTTACCCATAGCTCATGTACTGTCCGTACCCTCCCCCGTGTCCGTATGAATCGTGTCCGTATCCTCCGCGGCTCTCGACTTCATTGCTCGTGTCGTATCCCAGGACGCGGTTTGTCAGCCGTTTCACAGTTATTAGCCCCTGAATCAACGTTTGTGAAGCCGAGGTAATGTTTGCAACGGGATCTGATGCCTTGATAGCTTGTCCATCTCGAAATCCTTTGAGCTGATCCAACCCATATCCTAGCATTTCCACAACGCTTGCCTTCTTTCCATCCCGTGCACCCGCTTTTTTATCCCAAAATTCGATCATGCGATTTCCTGATGCCACCAAGTGTTTAAGTGGATTGAGCATTCCAGGTGGAACGTCTTGGTCCAACATACCCATCAGTTTCTGGGTCAAAACTGCTGTCATTGCTTGATTCAGACCTTGCCCTATACTTTGAAGAGGCGACGGCAGTTCCAATCCGCCTGGCTTATCGGCTCGATCGACCAAAGAAACAGTTGTGCTTGGAGCTGGTATCGAAGGTAAATTTGTGGTCGTTGTTTGTGGGACCGTAGATTTGGTTTCGTGATGAACGTTAAAACTATTTAACGAAGGGCTGGATTTCAAGTACGACTTTGAGGAAGCATGTTTGACAAACTTGTCCTGTCCGCTCCCTTGTTTTGCCTTAACCACTTTCTTCGAAGGAACACTAATTTTGATACTGTGCTCGCTGTCGTCCAATTTACCAACTCTACTGCTGAAACTGGAGCCGTAAGAAGGAAGAGATACTTCAGAAGGCGAGTAATGAAATGCGTAGCCACGGCTTTCCTTTCTGACAGACGTTGGACCCGAAGAGAGCGACGATGATGGAGCTTGGACTGGACTTCCAGATGACGATGGTCCACCTAATTTATTCCGTAGACTGTAGAGAGATTCCAATTGACCACGAACCACTCGACCAACATTATCAAATTCTAACGAAAATGACACACTAAAGGAAACACTAAGAAACACAAGCACAAAAAGAGTCTTGGACGAACTGTGTCGACTGCGGGTCTTCATTCTGAGCATTTGAAGAACGCTCAGCTTGAGTTGTGAGAGGAATGAAGGAGACGATAATCTTGGTAGAAAACACGGAGAAAGCAAAGAACAAAGTGAATCTTGTTCGATCGAATGCCAAAAGTCAACTCCTTTGTCACTTGTGCACTGGTGCCTTATTTTATTTTGATTTTATCTCTAGCACAGAGACTCATGACACTCCTTCAGCACTGAACAATGTTCTTCTGACCATGAGATTTATTTTTGTGACAAATTTAAGGTTGTGGGACGAGTCTTCTTATATTTGCTCTGTTTCTCTAAGTGAGCGAGTGATGAGGATCCTCCCACAGGACATACTAAACGTACGTAATATGAGCTAAGGATCAGTTTTCCCCCAATTGATAGAATCGTAGTTAGAGTCGCTTAATTCGAAATGCAAGAGTAGTGCACCATGAACAAAATGAGTGAAGTGTTCATGAAAACCTTCCTAAATTCCTAACCCCCATCTATAAAGTGTACGCGTACAGCCGGTTGAGCACGCAACAATTGCCGAGCGTTTAATATGACAAAAGTTGACGAATTGTGCTTAAAAAAGGAAGAAAACGTGCACAATGGCAAAGTCAAAGTCAGTCAGGGGTTTGTGATACACATAATTCAGCTCAGTTTTCCACTCACTGATTACGCGTCTCAAAAAGTCGACTTTTTATTGTATCATGTTTCGGTCCATGGACTTTTCGAGATCAATGTGAACTCGCGACTCTTGGAGTCCTGAGTTTCTTGGGTCTTGAGTATTGTCTTTGCATTTCCCTTGAACAATATGTCTCGTCTGTCTTGACTTCGAGATTCGAGTGCGTGCAGTGCACCGCGGCCGTGCCGTGTGTTATTATTACGTACTATATATTACGTTACTTTTTTACAGATTCAAATGGCTCAACATGATAATGTGCAATTACTATGCATTAACGTCATGTGCCATTTACTCCAACAACAACCAACAATACAAAAAACGATCATAATCCGCCCAATCTTATTTTTATTCTTAGCCTCCTCATCCTCATTCCTCAACTTCATCCTCGTATCATTTGTTTCTAATTCGACTGAATTTCCTGAACGTGACATCAAATCTTAGAAACCATGCCCTCGTAAGCCATCCACTCGGCTCTTCTTTGACTAACTTTACAGCGGCTAAAGTTAAGCGAATGAATGGTACAGCTAGGATTTCTGTATTCAAATTTTTACACTTCACGTCATCCCAGCAGTCGACATGCTATACACATTCAATAAAATGTGATGGCACACAAACAAGAGACCCGATTACTTCGATTACTTCCTGACCTCGTCTCTCCGCATCATTTCTTCTGTGCTTGTATACGATACGGAATAAATCTACTAATTCCCATGAATTGCCGCTCCAATTACACAGATAAACAATTCTGGGGTTTCGATGATTTAGATTGCTCAGTCGGCGACGCGACATTTCAACCTACGATTTGAGCTGACACACGGAAACTCAGAACTCGGTGTCGCGATTCAAGAGGCGTTGGTCAGGTCTTTTTTGGCATGCCATCCCATCAGCGACAGCAATCATAATATCTTTGTAAGCCTCGTTGCTAATTGCCCACTCGTTCAGAAATCTGTCGCATATCTTCGTAAACTGAATGCTTCGACCAAATTGGGCAATGTGCAATGAAGTTAGCAAACACATTCAACAAATTTATTCATAGTCTATCCTACTTCAGTCAGTAAGATTCAGCCAGGTAAGAGCAGGGCAGCAAGACATGATGTGGTATGACAATTTGGGTTTTGGTATTCAAGTTTTGATCCTGAGATTTTTGGCTTCCTACTTCAGACGCACATGCGCTATTTGAGCGAAGATTCGAATAATTCGAAATTGAGAATTTTCATGGCTGTGGCTAACATTAACTTGAGGTTCAACTGTATATACTTTCGTCGCATCTCTTTGGAGCAAAATCTCATGTGTGAGAAAGAGATTATGAAATTGCAGCATCTGCAGCGTTTGAAACATGACACAGCACATAAGCCCACCGTTTTTGTGTTAAGAATTTTGCATAAAACACAGTAGGCAATCATGTTGAGTGTGCGAAATGTTTTGGAACAAAACCAACCGCGTTCTAATTTTAATGTTTTTTGTCTCTTGTGATGTGAATCTGACTCAGTGAGTAAATGTGGCCTTTATCTGAGTTCAGTCATGACCTACTGTTCGTGATCTTTCTTTTGTTACCCATCTCGTCCACAATCTGGGATGTGACGAAGACCAACTTCAGTCGTGGTTTACGTGACACGTAATAGTCTAAACGAAACGAAATAAAAATGTGACAGATATGCAGGATGCATGCAAATCGCAGTTTATGTCTGTGGGCAACCACTGAGACGGAAGGCAACGCTCTTAACTTTTAACCCAAAACGCGACAACAATTGAGATCGGTAACCTCGTGCCGTGCCGGTCGTGTCTCGTTCGCCGTGCAGAGTCGTACTTCTTGATCAACATCCTTCACACTCTGCCTCTGCCATGAATTCACTACTCGACGCTGAAACCTATTCAATCACCGTATCCTCGACCGTGTCTCATATAGCTCTTACTGCACCACAATCTCAAATGTTTTTGGAGAGTAAGAGTGTCCATTGGAATGACCACAGTGGTTAATGACTAATGACCACTTTGATCTTTGGAGTACGGTGCCAATGACACAGAATGCCAGGATAGAAAGCGTCCAATCTTTAATAATATTTATTAAACCCCAAAATACTGTGTGACATAAGCAATCATGTAATAACTGTGCGGTACGTAATCGTAGTGTTTGACCTGTATGAAATTATTCCCCCCAAATAACAATAACATTAACATGAATTAAATGAAAGTAGAAAATAGAAATGAGCGATTCGTCATTTAGTCGTTGCCAATAATTCTGTTGTTGAATAAAATCTGCTGTTTTTCCAAATCACATTGAAAGTCGCTGTCGCACTCAAAATGACTCGCATCACTCCCAAGTTGTCTGAGAACGCTGTCGACAAATGCTTTGTCCGTTTCGTGCACTTCAACTTCTTCCTGAAATAAGTTCCTGAAATAGAAGGTTATATTATTATTGCCAAGCTGGCCAAGCATCTGCCCGATATGTGATACTCATTTAGATATATGGAGGAAGACTTACAGAAACCCCGAGCCATACAAATCTTTCATGACGTAGCAGGTTTCTTGCTGGCGACAATGAGGATTTTCAATTTTCTTCAAGATTTCCACGTTATACCAAAAGCTTTCTAAACTTTGAATTGCCTTGTCTTCCAAGTTGTTCACAGATCTCGTGTGTCTACCTGGCTCTTCGAAGTCTTCATTAAATGCTAGCTGGGTAAGGATGACCGGCTTCCTCCATGGTGTATCGAAAATCGAACTTGGCATTGCACGCCCAGTTCTGTTGAGCGATTGTTGAAAAAGAAGTCCGAGGTAAACTAGAAAGGCTAGGCCACCAAGAATGGAGAAAGGATCTAAATAGTTGTTCAAACCACTGCCTCCACCGCCACCGCCACCTCCACCTCCACCATGGCCATATGAGTACGAATTGTGCCCTGCTGCTCCATAGCTGTCAGCGTATGCTCCACTACTGAATCCAAGCCCCGTGTACTTCCCCATGAGTCCTAGTAGAAACATGACATCCTTCATCAGTTCATGAAAGGCTGCAAGGCGTTTTCCGGTTGAATTAAGTGCTCACCTTTCATACTGTTTTTGCCGGAATAGTCTCCATACGATTTATCCGAGCCACCTGTTGCCTTTGTTGAGTAATAATCATCATAACCTTTGCCATACGAAGTGTCGTAAGAACTATGAGAATACAGTCCGTATTGGTCACCAGGCGTTCCGTATTCATACCCAGTGCGCTGTGGTGCGTACTCATCTCCTTTCCTGTACACCTTGACACGATTCGCTAATCTAAGCCCTCCATACTTTTTCTTTCCTTTCGAAGTTGCTTGCGGTTCCTGGTCCGAAATGAAATCATCGTCGTTTCTGCCTCGAACCACATCATCAGCATTGGGCTTTATTAACAAAGGACTTGACTTGAGATTTGCAAATGCAGCAAGTTCGGGCAATTGAGAAAGAAACTTTTCGAGCGATGAAGTTTCCAAAAGTTTTTCAATCACACTCCAACGGGGATCAAAGTTCTGCGGGATTTTCATGGAATTGAGCACGTAGGGTGGCACGCCAATGTTATCGCTGTATTCCACAAGGTTAGTCAAGAAATCGTTGTACTTCGTGGTAAGGTAACTTCTCAGATTGGGTTCCAATTTCTTTCTCATCCGTGCCAACTTTTGTAAAATGTCTGTTTTTGGAATCATGTTGGACCAGAAATTGTTTCTAGCATCATCCAATGCTAATGAACTCTTCGCTTCTTTGAGGTCTAATGCAGTGGAATCTACTGCAGTGTAGTTCGAAGTCTGGGTAAGATTTTTCTCACGTTGAGCAAGTGGCGGTGGAAATGCCTGGAACCATTCAGTTTCATTGTGGTGTTGCTGCACCCTCTTTTGCTGTTTTTGCCGGATTAGCTGGTTTCGTAAATCCTGAAGATTCCCCAACTTGACTCGTGCATAGTCGCTCAATGATTTCGTTGCGGATGCAGACTGCGTTGTGTTTTGGTTATCAAAACTTTTCAATTTTTCGGAAATCTCATAATGATCTTTAAGACGACTCGCAGAAATTACTGCCGACAAGCTGAGCGTTACCAAATAAGCGAAAATCCACATAATGAGCAATTTCTTGGCCACAAATCAATTAATTATTCCGAAATCACAAGATGCTGCTTTGAGGCAGACACCAAAATCTAAACTAAACCTTTCCTGGTGAATAGCAAAATTTAGGGCTGTTAGTACCGTACCTGGTGAGGCGAAGGTGAGAAAGAAGATGAGAAGGCACACACGGGAGCGACAACAGACACCTTGCAAGATGAATGTCACATTAAATTTTCGCCCTGCTTCTCGTTAATTTTGGAATGGAATACTGCGCTCATCCTTATGGCACCACCGCACCACCTGCATTGTTCGTGATCTTGTAATTCTATTTGTGCTCGTGCTGCGAAATTTGCCGTATCTCACGTCAGGAATCCGCTACGGATTTATTTATTTGGTTCTGACAACAGCGCTCGGAACAAAGAAAGGCTCCTCATTATTATCTAAGGTGTTAAATAATAGGAGAATTCGAGCCATTCCTGTGAAGATTTCCTCCTGAGTCTTTTGTGCTACGCTTGACATGGCATGGCGAATTCTGGCTCACCTGCTGTGCATCTCTTATGATCTTGTCGCTCTTGTCTGTTCAGAAACTTCATTGTCATCCATTCCTTAAACATTCGTATTCAGAATTCAAGAGGAACCCATCTGAATTTCTGACTGATGAGCATGTGCACTGTTACGATTACGACACAAACATTCGTCATGTGTCACCATATTTCATTTGCCAATTTGCACTGCTAAGGTCGACCGAGTCACTAAACGTTCCATGAGGAGTAACGGATTCCGCAATCGGTAATTTGACCCATTTTACTGTGCATATTGTCTCGATTCTGTATATACTTGGTTTGACTACACGTTTATAGTTGCATTGCATAGTCTGCCCCGCGATCTCTGTCAACAAAGCCGCAAATGCACGATATAGATCAAATCATACTGTTAGACGATACACGATAGATTATATTTAGCGCGTGAGGCAAGCGGAAGTATTTTTTCAGCATCCTCAAATTCTGCTTTGGGCCGATACTAAAAGGAAGTATTTGTGGATTAATTGTCTTTCTGTATGTTCGATAAACCGCAAATTTGCATTTGTTTTATTATTGGCATGAGAAGTCTATGCAATCAAGTGGACACACACGTAGAAAATTACAATCTGCATAGCATGTAACCATAATTGGTGTACTTCATGGTTGAATTGATTTTGAGTTTGATACATGATGTGCTGGTACAGTTATACAATAAAACATTAACAAAATGGTCGTATTTGTCACGCACTTGTGCGCTTCAAATACTCTACCCTAAATAAATACTCACAACAATGTAAGATAATTCAGAG
>JAQIUU010000347.1:0-11210 GCA_034694545.1 Mesaphorura macrochaeta
AAAGGTGTCAGACACGAACTTAGGAAATGTTACGTTGCAGATGGACCCATTACACCGGAAGACATTCTCCGTTTGTCATTGACATCCAAAACACAGTTCACATTTTAACAACAATGGACTGAATTCTGAGACTTCGGACAACATTACAACACAAATTTAACATTGATTGTGAACTTTTATTTGCTTCATTGTTCTTATTTTATTTCTTAATTTGGTGATGGAAACAATAAACATTTTGCTTAATTCACTTCGAAGTCGTGCGATTGAATTCGAGGAACAAAGATGTAAACAAGTCTCGCTTCACCCTAAAAATTTGAGGCAAATATTTTGAAAGCTTGGTCCAAAGTCCAGCTGCAGCGCATGAACAATAAAGATTTTGTCATCTCATCCATTGAGCTGGAAAATTGTGATAACTGATCTCAATTCGGAATCCCGCCCATCTTCCTAGTCACCGAAATGGCAACATGTAAGAATTCATTACGTATTCTTGTATTCTATTCACCTGAATCGCCTGTGAGTCAAGGCAAGGGAATAATTAATTGTCAATCTTTCATTACAGCGTTCAGACTGGCCTGTATTCAACTGGCTGTTACCGCGAATAAGGCAGAGAATTTGACACGATGTGCCAAATTAATTAAAGAAGCCGCAAATGGAGGAGCGAACATTGTAGCCTTGCCAGAGTGTTTCAACTCACCGTACGGAGTCAGTAAGTTAGAATGCTCCATCGTCTCATGCGATAATTCATTTTCCAACGTAAACTTCATAGAATTTTTCCATGTTAGATTATTTTGGCCAGTACGCTGAAAAGATCCCTGACGGTCAAACATGTTCGGTACTCAGGGAATGCGCAAAAAACGCAAGGGTCTATGTGATTGGCGGTTCTATTCCTGAACGTGGAGATGACAACAAACTGTACAATACATGCACAGTGTGGGGTCCAGCCGGAGATCTTTTGGGATTTCATCGCAAAGTGCATTTGTTTGACATTAACGTTCCTGGGAAAATAGCATTTCAGGAATCCAAAACTCTTAGCCCTGGATCTAAATTGACCATGATTAAGACCGAGTTTTGCAAATTGGGAATTGGCATCTGCTATGATTTGCGGTTTGCGGAAATGGCTCAAATTTACAAGGCAAATGGTTGTGAACTCTTGATATATCCAGCAGCATTTAATATGACCACCGGACCAGCACACTGGCAAATATTGCAGCAAGGACGAGCCGTTGATAATCAGGTATATTAAAGCTCGAGATTGTAATTGTGACCATTTGGCATTTGATAAGGCACACGTTTTCTGAACTTTCAATAATTATTGCACAGTTATATGTGGCGTCCATATCACCAGCTCGAGACGAGACATCGTCGTATGTTGCTTGGGGTCATTCGATGATAGTAAATCCATGGGGAAAAATTATAAATGAGGCCGACAAAGACGAAGTCATCGTTTACGGCGATATAGGTAAGGACTTTGCCCACTCTGCTCTGTGTGCCTCAACCTTTCTTGTTCAAAATTTGAATGACCCGTTAGCATTGCCGTTGATCTCTTTGTTGCAGACTTGGCCTACTTAAAGGAGGTACGAGAAAGTATTCCGCTGACTAAGCAGAGAAGAACTGATTTGTATGAAGTATTAGCAAGAGATGAGCCGGAAGTATAAAGAAAGCGTAAATGGCGAAAAAGAAGAATCTATTTTATTAAAAAAAGAAATAAATATATTTTATTTAACGCATGATAAATAAATAAATTAGTGCAAATTGGCAACTTAACTAAAATACAACTGAAACATAATCACGGCCCATTACGCAAACAATTCAACAAAATAAATTAAACTCTCAAAAGTGTCCACCACTAATTCAGTCTTCCAGACATTTGTAGTTGCACTCGTCGTTATGAATTGCGGAGTCCTTGACGACCTGAACGGTTTCCAGCCACTTGGATGGTGTTACTTTCTCCAAGATTCTGTAAATCAAAGAAGGAATTTTGAGAATCCTGGCACTAATGACTAGAACGGTGGGCAGCAGTGGATAAAAGAAAAATAATAGTCCGAAAATTGAAATGCACTTACACAATGATGATATCCTTTCCCTTGACATCTCGTAAATATCTGCCAGCACGACACGCTGCTCGTTTGATGCAGTCTGGTCTTCCAAGTACTGCTCCCACAGTGGTGCGAATTTGTTCTTTATAGTTGGAAGGTTCGATGACATTTTCCTCGGCGTATTCGTGTGCGTCGATGATATCCATCTGTCTGTGCTTCCTCTTGCTCGATGCAGTTCGGAGACCAAACATTCTGAGTAGCTGTACGAAGACTTCTCGGAATCGAGCTGTAATGAAAAATAGAAGTGCAATGTTTTAACAATCTGTTTGCAAATGAAGAGGAACACTGCAAGAAAGTGATGACTTACTGATTAAAAATCCTGGAGTCGTACCCATGAGTGCGGTTTCATCGGTGACAATGGCTTCTTCGTCTTTCTCAATTGGGTCTGTCTCAAGAAGTCCAATGGCGGTTTCCTCATCCGGAATGACAGCGTCATTGTCCTTGTTTTCAGTTGACGAGGGTTTGGCTGCTGTAGCTGAAGCGGTCACTGTCGCAGTGTCCGACTTTTTTGTTACATGGGTTTCTTCTTCCGCCTTAACTGGTACGGGCGCTGCTTCCGATTCCGATTCCTTTGCGGCTTTCGTGACCATTGACTTGTGCTTGTTGGATGTTTTCATGGCAGTGACGATGCTCACGTCGAGGACGAGGATGGCGAGGAGCACATAAACAAGTAAACTCTTGTGAACCATGATGGATGCAGTTGACAAGTTTTTCGTTACAACACACGGGATTACAGCACAAGAAGTAGAAGAGTGAAGTCTTGGCCTGATGCCTTGGCTTGTTTTCGATATTGCTGACTGATCACAAATGAATCAAGTTGACACAGTGAGAGCTTTTATATAAACACTGAACAGGGCCCAAAAAGAAGTTTCTGGTGAGGCGTTTAAAGATTCCAAGAAAGAAGAAACCGGAAACTCGTATGTATTTCACATTGGATTTTGCGGCCACCAATCATTTCGATTCAACCCAGTCCCTCGGGACTGTGGACGACTCCTGGTATGTGTGTTAATAACCCTGTTCCTGTTCACTTGCTACGTAATTTTAGATTTGTACCTGTACCCCACATTTCCTGCTTCCCCGTCTTCTCGTCACAGCAAAACTATAAGCTATTATTAGTGATTTTACGGGCAAGAATACTGTACTTTGGGGATGATGCGTGTGGTGCGTGAAGCGTGATGTACAAAAGAGATTCAATAATACTGTCCAGCTCAGAAAGATGCGACAACGACCATAATAACGGGAATTCCAGTGTTCAGTGTTCACTTGCACGTTCACTTTACCTACATTCTTCCACGCACCTTTACCAGAATGGACGTGTCCGATTTGCTCTACTTCCGAAATAGAATTCAGTTATACATACATAATTCCATTGTGTGACTCTGGGCGCTTCCATTCCAAGGGACGCTGACTGACGGTATGACGGTGAGAATGAGAAATATGAAATGAACTGGGTATGATAGGTGGTTTTTCTTTTTCTTCGACGGTCGAGAATCTGAACTACGGCGCTCAGCGTTCAGGTCAAGACGGGCACACCACACATAAAACAAAACTCACATGAATCTTATTTTCACATTGCCTGAACCGCTGCTTTGTCCGAACACAATTATAATTAATATGTAGATTGCTGCACAAACACAGAGATAAATCAACCCCTTCATGACTGAGGTTACGAATCGCGGACGTGACCGGTGACCACTTATGGTTGATGAGACGAGTTTGTGGAGTTGCTTGAGTGAATGACGTCCAGCAATGTGGCTTTGGCTCACTGGTTCACTACTTCGGCGATACGACTCTTCAGTTGCAAAAAGAACTTGATTCACCTGTCCTGCAGCAAACAACTGTGCGTATTAGTACGAAACTTGCGTTTCAATAAAAAAGACTTACTATTTTTAAAAACGAAGGGCTCATAGAAAAAACTTATTACTAAAAAAGGTTGAAGCCTGTAACTGGAGGCAATTTTTCTCTCAATATTGTCTCAATTTTCACTTCACTCGACTCTTTTGCTCTTTTAGGTCACGATTCGTTTCCTCGACTTCCAGCATTTCTTTTCCTGCTGCATCAAGCGCACTAAGCACCTCGTCAAATATTTCATCGCGTCTTTTCGGATCAAAACTCCAATCACTGAGCCCTCCAAATGACCTTGTTCCAGGTAAAAATGCAATGCCAAACACCCACATCGCGTACCCCTGTGCAATCATCATGAAAAGCAGGACAATCAAGCCAAAAAATATGTTGACGAGTCGCCCTGGCTGGAAATCTGTGCCAAGCAGTTGCAGGAAGTTCAACGGGTTCTTCATTTCAGGGCTCGCGGTAGTTGTAGTGGGCGTTGTAGTAGTGACTTCAACTTCTTCATCAAAATTATCATCGTGGTCACCGTCTCTGGTCTGGAAATGTTGAATTCCATCATCATAGTCGTAATAGTAATAGTCCTCAGACTCACTCGTCGGGAGCATAGGAATTTGCACATGTCTCGAGACTCCTGAACTGTCGCCTCGCCGTCCACTTGCACTTAAGCTCCCAGTGTCAGTAGCGATGCTTCCAAAGCCAATGGCCTCACGGGAGACATTAAAATAGTTGCTCGTCTCCGTCACAATTCGCCCCAAGACTCTCTCCCTTCTTGGAATTTGGCTGAAGAAGAAGTTTTGCTTAATTAACGATGCATTGTGATATGAATCATTAATTCTTTGTGGATCATGAGGCGGAATGTCCTCAAATGCACTCACCATGAGACACAAACAAAATGCAAACTGCACTAAGACGGAGAAGGAAGTTGGACGCAATAACGAGTACGAGCAAAACATGCTAATTTAATATACCCCATAAATGTGACAATAACTTGGAAGACACTTTGAGACCAAGTACACATTGCTGAAACTTGAACTTGAAACTGAACTTTAGGATTATGTTTTGTATTCTTAAGCATTATACAAGTAGAAACTCATTAAAATTCTATTTTTATGTGCCGTTTAAGAACGAAAAGTTGCCATCAGGCTTTAACTCCTTAATAAAAATGCTAGAAACATTGTGGCCACTAAAATTGTACCATGTTGAATCTCAAAGTACAGGAAATATGATATTGAAATAGAGATAAAAACCTGCGAGTACAAGTTCATTAACTCATGACATTCAAACGACGAGCTAACTGCTCGCCTCAATTACCAAACTTGGCAGCCAAATTGTTCACAGCTAGATTAACCAAATTGGCGAGCATGTCTGTATTTCCAGCACCACCTTGTCCAGCGTTTCTGAGTTGGTCTTGAACCTTGCCAATACCCCATGAGATTATGATTCCTTTGATGACCATGACCACAAAGTAGATGGACAATCCAAGCAATACTTGAACAACTCTGCAGGATAAAAGAATTAAGTTTTTGAAGTCCACAACGTTAACAACGTATAAAAATAACGCACAGATGCATGTAAATCCTCTTTGAATTTCTTTTTTACCTCGAAATCTTCGAATCCCAACCGAATCCCCAATCTTTGACGATTTGTGCAGAAGCGTCGTGGATATCATCGACCAAATTCGTGTTCGTAGTTAGGTTGGGGTTGGGAGTTGACATCATGACATTACTTACGGTCTTATTTTGTTCCTTCGTGGCAGTTATCGGTGGTTGCTTCTCCAGTGCAGCGGCGTCGTGTGTTTTGTTATCATGAGAGTGAAGGCCTTGAGATGTCAAATCATCATCCGAATCATTGACCAGAGTTACCATTGGGTGCTTGGAATTTTTTGAATCCGACATGGTGAGGGCGCGGCGATAAAATGCTGTAATTCCAGGTTCGGCATCCAGAAATACGATTGTGAACGGTGTAAGAACGAGTAGCAAGCCGGACAGGGCAATAAAAATGGACGAGTAACGACAAACTGAAGAAATTGAAGACGCCATTTTGATTTGATAGTATAAGACTGAGATGAGGTAGAAATTAAACCGTGGCTTGTGTCTTTCTCACCGGATTGAAATTCAACCTGTTACCTTCTGCGACAGTTACCTTCGATTTGACAGAACAACCACAAATAAAAGTCGGAGACTTTTCGAGAGCAAAAGAGCGATAGCAATTAGTAATTTCCACCATGCATAATTACATCATGATTTCCATATTATGCTGACAAATCAAATTATAGCTCGAGACATAAAAATCCGAGCTTTCCCATGCAGTGTCAGCGCAATTGCTGCCGTCCTAAATCATGTGGGATATCGAGAGCCCGAACGAATCCAGTCACTCAATTTATGACCGTACTACACTTATGATCAGTGAGACGTGGTTAGTGCAGTACCTGCAAGTAAATAAGTAGTTCATGAAGAAATAAAAACCGCTGTTCAGTTATGGCCTACTACACCGTTAGTTCCACTGTAATTAAGGAAAGGTATACTGGATTGGACTCGTGGAATCCTGCTTCAACCGTAACGGGAATCTATGAGAATAAAATGCTAAAAATAGGATAATGATAACTGGATTTTGATTCCAACTCCTTGCTCTCATATCTCAATCAACATTTTTCACGTCAGCAGTCCATAGGCAACTGAGGAAGATCGAATTTCTCACGTATTTTGTTTGTCTCAACTTACCTCAAGTGCCTCCTCGACCTGGCCAGGAAATTCCTAATGGACTAATGACGAGCTGACATTTTCCAGAATGAACTCGAGTCCACCCGAACGAAGATGTCAAGGCATACTTAATTATTATTAGAAGCACATTACTCATTACTCGCAACACTATGCATTACATGGCTACGATGATGCTGATGCTGAACTGACATTTCCCCGATTCTCGTTCCAAACGAGGTTGTAAAATTACTTCACATATGTTTGTGAATTTGTTTTCGGGAGACGTGTGATTGTTGGAGCATCATGTTGACGTCAGAAAAAGAATGGATTTCAAGGGCAAGTGGTGTGGATCAATTTTGGGTCAGCGCACCGTGTTGATTGTGCTTTCACTAGTTTATTGTGCCGTGTTCTGTGCAAGCTACGAATACCCGGAATACTACAATTGGAAACCACAGCCACGTATTCCATTGTACGACGAGGAAGAGCCTGACTTTCACTACGAGGGCGAGGAGTACGGAGATGAAGACGGTACTGATTACGGATACCATGAATCCGAACCGTTCCCATATCAAACTCAAACTCCCAAAGCTAATCACCGCGGAATGGTGGAGAAACACATGTTGGGCTATTATAATTTCAATAAAAACAAGAACCCAGGATTTTCTGCTGACTACGATTACCCTCAGCCCCCACCACCTCCTCCGTACTACGACAACGGGTATCCGCCACCAGAGTACCCGGGTCCCTACCCACCGTCAGAACATCCGGGTCCGTATCTTCCACCTCCGGGCCCCGAACTTCCACCTATTTACCCATTGCCTCCTGGAGTTCCAGAACCACCCTATCCGCCCCCTCCTTTCTCGAGCCCAGACCCAGGGTTCAAGACACAGACAGGATTCGAAGGATTTCTGGTAAGAGATTTACTAATTAAAATAACTACGATGAAAGTTGCATCATTCAGCATACATTTCCATGGCTCAGGTTCCCAATTCCTGGTATGGTCTTCTGCCGTGGGGCATCGAAGGAGTAATTATTGTGATCGCTGGCATCATTATCTTTGTAATCATAGTCATTGCCATTATCAGTGTGATTGCTTGGCTTTGTGGAGTTCGTAAAGTAGTGCCGAATCTTGTGAACTCACTCAAAAACAGTGAAATTGAATCCAGAATGTTTGACGCATGGAGTCCAAACGCGGCGACGACATCGAATTTGGTACGGCTGTCAGCACGAGTGTTGAGTGCTGTAGAAAGGTATGAAAGTGGTGGCAATGGGTCAATGGGGTTGAGGCAAAGAATGAAATGAAAAGCGTAATCCTAATACTCCTACACGTGTACGTAAGTATCTTTGTATACAAGCAGGACAAATCTCAAGATGTAATAAACAATAATCAAGTTCTGTTTCAATAATTGGACGCATGTTTACTCCTTACTGCCTTCACGCAATTGCGGCGTGGCTAATCTGGCCTGCTTTCTCATGTGGTCATCATTTGTTATTTCTTTCTGGGCCATTCATTCTCTTCAATCACATGACACATATCATTTGTAATAATCTCACCTACTTCCTTGAGGACTCTGCCCAGCATATGTGTTTTTGACTACAAGTACAAGTCATTGCATTGACGGCGTCTTGGACTTCAGATTCGAAAAACCACGAATCAGGCCGTGACCCTGCCTTTGAACGTGCATGATCAGAAGAATTTCAAGTGCTAATGAGCTTATCAGCCAGTGTGCAGCATGCACACTATGGATTGCGGAAAACTACGACGCGACCGCATTCAAAACGTTCGTGTTTAAATTGTCACCATTGAAAATGGAACACGAAATGAGGACTTCCTGCCAGCAGAGTGCAGACTACAAAGGTACATGTTTTGGCTGATGAAATGTATATTTAGGGCTATCTGAAACGGTATTTCCACTGTCGGTGATGGACGGTTCTATAATTACACGTACAGACAAACAGGTAGGTAGTGAGCGAATTATGTGCGCAGAATGTGATCTTGTGTGTGAGTGAGTCAAAGGGCCAAGCTCCTTGGACCTTAACAATGGAAATGAGTACAACTTCCTCATACTCGGCTGCTGAAGATGACCAACGGGATTTTATGGGGCTGGCTTCTTTGCATGTGTGTGGTTGCAAGCTTGTGGAAGCATAGCACAGGTATTTCCAATCTCGTTGCGCCTCCCAACTGTCCTCCTGGAGAATTCGTCAACTACAGGCTAGATTACGAGCTATGCAAGAAAATGTCCGAAATCCGGATTGATATACCACTTGAGTATAAAAACCATTGAAAATACTTTCACTCGCTCATTCATGTATTTTAATTGGGCTGAACAACAAGTACATCCATCACTGATACCATCGGGAGTATCAGTATCAAAGCGTGAGGTTGTGACGACGAGACGGTTCGGAGTTTTGGCCCACATTTACCAAAGTGACACTCAGCTTGTCAGACAAATTTCGCCATGATATCGTCGTTGTTTTTGTGTGCTTTGTGTTGGAACGCAGTGTTTGGTGCTACAGTGGTAGAAAAACGTGACGGACGTGAATTAAATAATCCACAGCAACATCAAACGGGAGCCTACACGACCATGTACACCACGTACGATAACGCACTAGCTGCCCTGGAAAGACAAAGTGGAGTTGGAGGACCTGGAGGTTACCTTCCACCGCCAGCTTACTCTCCGTACTCGCTGCCACCTCCACCACCAAGTCATGGTTATGGACCTCCAATTCCACAACCGCAGCAGTACGACCAATACGCAGTTCAACCACAAGGATATGGCCAACAACCCCAGCAATACTCAGCCGCCGGGGACAGCTACAGTGGCAGTGACCCGGGTTTCAGCATGCAAACTGGATTTGAAGGATTTCTGGTGAGCAAGTGGAAAACAATGAATTAAGGTCTGACTTACAGCAAATGACGCTAATTCGCTTCTGCTTGTTTTTGATTTCAGGTTCCCAACCCGTGGTACGGACTTCTCCCGTGGGGGCTTGAGGGCGGTGTCGTGATTGCCATCGGAGTCATCGTGTTCATCGTCGTCAAAATTGCACTCATCTTCTTATTCCTAAAAATATTCAAGATTGGGAGACTATTTAAGGACGAAGAAGACGACGGCGAAGTGCGATCGTATCTTCCATCCTACGTTAATCGACAAAATTTAGCCAACATGGCGTCAGCAGTCTTCGACGCAATTGACAGATACAACGAAATTGAGGAGAAAGAAGATTAATATTAATACGAAGCAGTGAAAGTTGTGAAAGAGTGAAATTGTTTTGTTTTTTATGCTTATTACGTATTTGATACTATTTATTTTAATATTTATGCTTGTAAATATAATTTAGTCGAATGACTCGCAATTTAATAGAATTCTCAATTTGTTTTGCTCCTCTATTAAAAAACGATCAACTTGTTGTGGCCCGTGGCGTTGCGATGTTCAGTGTGTCAATAAAGGTGTACTTGCGTGCCTGAGCTAATAATCGAGGAGGACAGCCTCTCTGAAAAATTTAGACGCTGTGTTATTCGGGATTTCATTTCGCGACGGGTGACCAATTCATTATTCGCCGGTTTATAATCTAGATTCGTGAGATTTAGCAAGAATTCGTACTCCATCTTGTCCATGTTTTGTGTCGTGTCGCTCCTGCTCCTGCACTTCGCTTCTATGTTACGATCACGATGATGCTATGATACGCCAAATGAAGGTACCCATATCCAGCCGGGTACAAAGACTGAATGTCGACTTTTATATTTCGTCATTACTAATTTACACGTCATTCGGAGCAGAGATTTCAGACTCATGTTCCGTCCACACTTGCTCCTCTTCGAATTGTTATTGCTGCTACTCCTTTCGAAACCAAACTGTTTTTGTTAGTGTCTATTCTTAGTATACTCATACTCGACTGGTTTACCGTTACACTGTACTCGTTAGCTGCCGAATGGACAGATACGACGCTTCCGACCAACATCTCGTCTTTGAAGGAATAAGGTACCATTGAAATAACACCCCTTAAACGAGTAAAATTATTGTCTTCAAAACTATGCCAAAATTGTAATCTTTCACTTAATGACTTTTTATTTTAAAGTGATGGGATTGACAACAAATTTGGACTGGAGTCCGTCTTCTACTCCATGGGCTTCCTTACCTTCATTATCGTTGTTTCGCTCTTTATCAACCTTTTCTTCACATCCATCACTTCACCTATACTCTACAACGCATTCGCACCTGTTCGGAGACGACGACGAAGGAGGCGGAGCACGCTACGAAAGTATTCAGACTCCCTTGACACGCTCAGCTTAAGTGACAATCTAGAATTTATTGCTAGAGTTTGCGAACACTTGGACAAATTTGTATAGTCGAATAAGACTTAGCTGTAGCTTTAAGATAAGATGCTACTTTTAATGCTCCCACTTCCTAGTTGCTATGATTTGTGAATAAATGTACATTTTTGCAATATATATACTTTGAACTTTCAACTGTTTTGAGTCTGTTCTTCATTCATTTCCTTAACATAATGTATCAACAAGCAGCAAGCTGACAAAAATCACCATTCATGCTTAACGAAATAGGAAACG
>JAQIUU010000348.1:0-11208 GCA_034694545.1 Mesaphorura macrochaeta
CTGAATATGTGGAGCTTAGGGCCCCCGCGCGCGCCTGGGCCGTCGGAGTCGGATTCAGGGTACAGGATGCTTCCAACATTGTAGGGATGATAACGGTGATGATAAGCCACGTTGTGTCCAGATTTTGAATAAAGAAAGACGAGTAGACAGATTGTCAAGATTGTGATCGTGAAGGTTCGGAGCCGTCGGAGCTTCTTTACGTCAAGTGGAGGGCAATGGAAAGCCCCGAGCCTAATTCTGAGCGCCATCGTCACGCCTTGAGTAAATTGACGAGTCCGGCTGGCCAAGTCGAACCATGCTGAGTGCTGACTACTGCCTTTGGATTGCTATTCCGATCCTACGACTGCGAGCTGTAGATTTTTGTGTTCCGTGTTCTCTCAAATGTGCGGTTGCCTTTGATAATACAATTGTTTGAACAGATGGAATGGAACACAGAGACTGCGCATGCTGGACGATCAGCTGTGTCCATTCAAGTGTCTCCAATTTAGGCGAAATTCGTGATAACTGACAATTGGAGTGACGTCGACGTATCTCTGTCGCTGGAGTCTCACAAATAACAAAAACAAAAGTTTAGAATTCAGACAACAAAGTTTTGAGCAGACAAAACAAAGCAAAGCACAAAATCGGAATGCGCGAAATTATAAAGAAAGGAATTTGAGAAACGTCACGACTCTTTTGCCTTGTGTTTGTGTTTGTCGTTTGTGTGTTAACTTGAGTTGAGTTGAGTTTGAAAGTGTTTTGATTTTGAGTAAACTTGGAATTTGAATTTTAATTGCATTTGCATTAGGGATTTAATTAGTAAATTATTGACTGGGTTTGTCAAGTGGATCAATTTTATTGGGATTCGAAGTCAAGTCAAGTCAAAGATGGACATGGACGGGCAGAATTGTTTAGCCAAGTCCAAGGACGAGATCCGGAAACGGCTCCAGCAAATGTGTCTGGAGTCTGAATGCAAAATCTGTGCTGTGCAGGTAAGGAAACTACTTTAAGTTTAACTTTTAACTTAAGTAAAGCAAAGTAAACAGTGCAGTGGAAGGAATTGGCAATTAGCAATTAAATTTAATTGATTTCAGTTTCAAGACAGCGCAGACCGTGCCGATCACTACAAAAGTACGCCGCACTCTTATGCACGGTACGCTTGGTTCCAGGAAATTGGCGTCGTCGGAGATCTGATGCCGAACTGGTACGAGTTGACGTGGGGAGCCGTATCGCGATATGGAAAAAGTGCCGAGGTGAGCGATAAGACCAAGAACAAGAACCAAGACCCTGCTTCATTTAATTTTGAAAATTGAAAAGTTGATCGTTCTATATTCTATTATTTGATAGGCAAAATTATTGGCAAGCCGGTGGGAGCACCCTTGCAGAGATTTGCTGAAACAAGCATCTCGATTATCCGAGTCAATGTTACTGGGAAGTCTTCGAGACACCATTGCGTCTGTTGACCAGGATCTTTTGATTGGCAACTTCACTTCGCCAGCCGAACCAGCTTCAATTTTACGAAAATGCTTGAGCACTTGCGATATGACAGGCCTCGAACTGGTAAGGAAGCTGTTAGTCGGAAGCTGTTGGTCGTTAGCTAACGGATAAATTTGTTATTCTGTCTGTGTGAAGCTACTTAATTAACTGAATTATGGTATCCTACATTTCCAGAAGCTCGTGGACGATCTGAATCGCCTCTTCTGTAAAGGGTTTGGCGAGATCATCGAAGATTTTGAATTGGCTGTCACTTACGGCGATTGTCCTGAGCCATCATCGACATCGACATCACCAGCCAACGAAGATTCCGGTGGGACAGGAAACGACTCTGCCGATAAAGATGACTGTACCAAATCAAGGGCACTTCATGTTCCTGTGAAGCAAAATAAGCAAAAGTCTAATCCGAAGCCAGAAGTGGTAAAGTCATGTCCAAGTCATTCACCGGAGGAAGTCAGTTCGAGATATTCTGAACCAAGTCAGGAACCATCACCTCGATCTGGAATGAAGCTGACGCCTCCAGCACCTCCAACACCTGCTGAAGCAACTGTCAACTCAACATTTTGTGTACATTGTTGCACGCTCGGAGAGGCTGCCAATTTTATCGAAGGGAAGTACTGCTCCAACATTTGCAGACGTACAGCCAAGATGCTCGAAGCAGAAGACAAGTTGAAAGCACAAAAGCAGGGAGGAGGAGCAGTTGCACAAAGAACAAGATCAAAAGATAAGGGCAAGAAGAAGGTCATTAAAAAGAAAGCACCTCAACCTTCAACTTCTACAACTGCTTCAGCGGATTCGAAAATCGGAACTCCTTCAGGGCCAGTTATTTACGCCAAGAAGATAACGACTACTCCGTTTGTACTTGGCAATGATGAAGATGACGATGACGATGACGTCCGAAAACGCTTACAAATGATGTGTCTGCCTACTGAATGTAAAATCTGTCATGTAAAGGTAAAGGTAAAGCACGTTTAAAATTTCGTTAAAATATGGCCATGGGCATGGCTTCTGAAGTTCTTAATGGAATTGTGTAATTAAGTTTGAGTATTTCTTTCATTGCTTCAGTTTAATTCAGACATACGAAGCCGGACCGCTCACTACGACACGAATGTCAACCACATCCGGAATCTGAGTGTGTGGCTCTACAATAGTGGTCTTAGCGGTGGCCGTGGGGCTGGAAAATTTAAACTGAGGCCGTTGGATTTAATGTGGAGAGCTATATCGCGATATGGAAGGACTGAAAAAGTGAGCGATATGACGTAATTAATGTTGAAAGTGTTCGTGTTGATAATCATTGACCATTTTATTTTTTGTCAGACAATCCGATGGGAGAAATCTTGCAAAGAGTTAATTTCTCAAGCGCTCAAATCCATTCCCTCCAGGTTCAACCGGCTCGCACTCGGAGGTCCTGGAGGCTCTAGCTCTAGCCCTGGAGTGTTACGAGTACTCAACTTTATCCATTCTATGGAACGTGTTCAGACAAATCTTGAACGTGGCATCTACGCCTCACCTTCTGAGCCGGTTTCTATTTTGCGAGAATCTTGGAAGATTCAAGTTGGTTTTGGAATGTTGGATCTTGGAGAAGTAAGTAACCTGTTAATGCTGTTAAACAAATTATTATTCCAGGAAACAAACAAGTAAATAAGCCAACTAATTGACTAATGACTAATTATTTGTTCTTGCATTTCCAGGAGGTCGTTGAACAGCTCGACCGACTTTTCAATGAAGGACTGAACTCCATAATCAAAGACTTCGACTCGGCTTCGGCTCTCCGCGATGGTCCAGCTCCATCATCTGCTACATCTTCGACATCGACATCATCATCAACCAACGAAGGATTCGATGGGGCAGAAAATGACTCTGACTCTGTCCATAAAGATCTAGAACTATCTTCGAGTGAGGAGGAGCCTGAGTCTGAGCCTGGCAGTGGCAGTGGCACTGGCACTGAATCACAATCACCGTCGCTTCCGTCACCGTCACCGCCTTTACCGAAGAAGCAAAAATTAGACAAGAATTCGACCAATTTTGAGCAAGTAAGCGAGTTGAGAGTTGACAAACGCCCTTTTAATTTAATATTTTAATATTTAATGTTGGAAATGTTGATTTTGATTACCATTCATTTTTCATTTTATTTGATAGGTGGCACCGGTTTGGAAGAAATCTTGCATAGTTTTACTGAATCAAGCATGGGCAGCCATGCGGTCCAGACCCGAAGCAGCTTCAGTGATACGGCACTTGAAAGACACCCTTTTCTCTGCTCGGATAAATCTTGGAAATAACAAATTCGTGTCACCATCCGAACTGGCTTTTATTTTACGAGAAGCTTGGAGAGCGTGCGATAAGGAGGATCTTGAAATAGTAAGAAACTAGAAACTTGTCAAATACTTGGGTCGAAATGATTCTAATCAGTGAGTCAACTAACAATAATTTTCTGCATTTCCAGGAGCTTGTACAAGAACTCAACCAAATATTATTTCAAGAGTTTGACCATATAATCAAAGAATTAGAATTCGCTGTCGGCGATTGTCCAGCACCTGCGCCATCACCAACCATCGAAGATTTCGAAGACTCTGCCGATAAACCTGACTCTACAGCTTCGAGCGAGGATGATCCTGAGCCTGAGCCTGGCCGTGACATTGAATCACAATCACAATCACAACCACCGTCACCGTCACCGCCTCCACTAAAGAAACAGAAACGAGAAAATGAAATTCCAGACAGCGACAGCCAACCTCAAACGTCAATGTCAATGTCTCCGTCTCGTACTCAACTTGATAACCAGAACCAGAACCATGCTAAACCGGAATCGAATTCTTCAGGAACAGAAGACAGCGACGGTGAGGAAAATTTGGGGGTGCCTGTGTCTGGAAGCCAATCCAAACGGCATAGGATCATTTTGCGATCATCTAAACTCTATGAGCAAGCCATGACTGGTCAAAATATACCAGCCATGTCCGATGACGACGACGATGACGACGACGATGACGATGCGGATGATTCTACAAGTTCCATTGAGGATAAAGATGAGAATGGTCCTTCTGCAGCGAAGGGTTCAACTGGATCAGAGCCAAGACCCGCACCTTCCGTTGTTGACCACGTCCTCGAACAGAATGGTTCAGTGAATGTGAAGTCCAAAGACGAGGTCCGGAGCCGGCTACAGAAAATGTGTCTGGAAACTGAATGCAAAATATGCTCTGTCAAGGTAAGCAAGTTAGAAATTCTGTTACTGGAAACAAACTGCCTTTTCTACGAGTTTTTACAGTTTTCTGTTGTCATTTCAGTTCCATTCGCACGTACCAAACCGGATCGATCACTACAAATCCGAGGCTCATTTCTATGCACGCAGTCACTGGTTTAACGCCATCGGCGCGGTTGGTCCGCTCAAACCCAAACCGGACGAATTAACATGGAAAGCTGTGGCGCGATACGGAAAGGCAAACCGGGCGTACGCGTGGGAAGAATCTTGCTCAGCTTTACTCGATCAAATAGAGAACATGATGCCGTGGGCAGAAACTGGGAATGCTGCGGTGCTACAACAGATCTGGAAAACCATTTTCTCGGTTCGGGCGGATCTTGAACGGGACAACTATGCAGGCCCAATTGAACCGGCTTCGATTGTATGGACATTTTGGCGCTCGTGCGATAAGAAAAGTCTCGAATTGGTAAATGAATTGTTCACTCTTATAATATAAATAAATGCAATGTTGAGCTAATTAATTGTATATTGTAATGTATCCGTTTCCAGAAGCTTATACTCGAGTTAAGTGAACTCTTCGACGACGACGACGACGGGTTTGGCCAGATCGTCAAAGACTTCGAGTCTGCTGACCGCGACCGCGATTGTCCAACAGCTCCTGATAACCGTAGTAAGAGGGCGGCAGTTCCCGAACGGAGTGGGTTGGACAAGTCATTGGACGCTGTCCTGAAACAACTGCTAAGTCTGTGCACTCCCACCCAATGCAAATTATGCGGATACAAAGTATGTTAAAAGTTAAAGATATGAATTCCTGCAATCCTGCTCAGAGATAACATTGGGCCCATCACCCATCAGTGCGTATGCGTGTACGTTTCTGTTCTTGTTTCATTTCAGTTTCGTTCACGTATTCCAAGGCGGACCAAACATTACGAAGGTGTTTCCCATGCTTCAGCACTCCGCATTTGGTCGGACCAAATTGGCGCCGTTGGGTACCCGAAGCCGTACGAGTTATCGTGGGGAGCTGTATGGCGGGACGGGTGGAGCGAGCAGGCAAGCAGGTGGGAGAAGTCTTGTGAAGATTTACTGAGGCAAGCATCTGAATTATGTGACTCCATGGAAGGGGAAGAGCCAACGGTGCCAACTGCACTGCTACGCATAAGTGACGCCATTTCGACAATTGATTCGGATCTTGGCAACTTTGCCTCACCAAACGAAGTGGCTTCTGTTTTACGAAAATGTTGGAACGCTTGCAACAAGAAACACATCCCGGGGGTAAGCTTCATTGTTCGGACAAGCACACTCAAACCATTTTAGATTCCAATAAACGAAAAGGATTAGCCTACTAATTTGCTACTCTAATTATGCTCTCCTGCATTTCCAGAAACTTGTGAGTGAGTTGAGTCAACTATTTAATGAAGGAATGGATCAAATAATTAAAGATTTTGAATCTGCTGTCTGAGTCGGAGTCGGAGATCGTTCAACGCCTCCTACGCCTACGCCACAACGCCTCGGCTGAGGGCGAGTGCTGCTCAACACTGCTTCTGGCTTCTGCTTCTGAAGTTGATTATTCTAGCTATTCAGCCATTAACTTATTACTTGTATTAATTCGGATTATTCAGCATTAATTAATTAATTTATTATTGTTACATATTGTTATTTGTACTTGATGACTAGAATAAATTGTTGCTTCTTGAATTTGAGACTAAACAAAGGTTCTAAACTAAACAAGGCTCATTCGGGTGGTCCGTTTTGAGAGTGGGAGAGATTCGTATTCGTAATTCGTATTTCCAAAGTGAAAGGCAGCAGAATTAGAAACAACGAGCTCAAATTTCCGTTAGTGAGTTACTAATTACTAATTACTAAATTACTGTAAATTAATTAGTGGACGTGGACAGAGCAGAACGATCAAGTTGATACGAATACGGACACAGTCACACAGTTGTCAGAGTTAAGTCGAAAATGGACTGTTTGGGAAGTGGCGAGATCGTCTGGAATCTGAAGCGGCTGATAAGAGATGCCTATCCTCAGGTGAGTATTTATATCTGTCATGTGTAACGCCAACGCCAACTCGTAACGTTACCCGGAGTCTGATTAATTCGGTTTGGTTTCTGAATGACAGGGAATGCCTCTCCGCTATCTGCAGCCCCAATACTCCAAATACTTCCAAAAGCAGCTGCCTCCTCCAAACTCCATCGCGCCTGGTTGCTCCGACTGGTTCCAAGTATTTGACAAGTCTGACCATTTCAAGAAATGGTTTCGACGTGACAGAAGAAAGAATGTCATCAAAGCACTTCCTGTTCCTGAGCGTGACCTCAAAGCATATTTTAGATTAAACCGATACACTCAATTCATATCAGTGAGAGTAGGCGCAAAGGCGGATGGGTGGTCTGGCTTATCAGACACGGAAGAAGACTCCGATGGTTCTGACGAGGAGTCCCAGTTGGTAGCAGAAGCGATGGGAGGCAACAGCAGCATCAGCATAACGGCAGTCGTGAAGAATATAAAGATTGAGACTGAGGATTACCCAAAGGGGCCAATGCCAATGGCACTTATGACACAGACACAGCTCCCTAAAGTAAAGAAAGCGCCATCATCATCATCGTCATCGTCAACGACATCATCAACCAACGAATATTCCGATTCCGATGCGACAGAAGAGTCAGAAGACGATGTCGATGTGGATACTGATACTGGTGATCACAGCTACTGCCGTGTCGTGTCGTCTACTGGCTCTGAATCTCAATCACAATCATCGCCATCGCCATTGCCATTGCCAAAGAAGCTGAAACTGGAATCTGAAATTGCGGACGCGCCGGACACCCAAACTCAGAGTCAGACTCAGACATTGATGTGTCGTATTCCTTTAGATAAGCTTAGGAGCGATAGGGAAGCAGCACAAATTCCAAAATCAAGACCTGAACGGAGTGGCTTAGCGAAGTCGAAAGACGATCTCCGGAAGCGGCTACAAAACATGTGCCTTCCCACTGAATGCAGAATCTGTTCTGTCAAGGTAAGCTCAAGCAATTAATAGTAATTATGCAATAAAGCAAGTTTGAAAGTTTGAAGCTGCGTTAAATTTAAATTATGAGTTTCTGTGTGTAATTAACTTTGAGTTTCCGGTTTCTGTTGTATTTTAGTTTCATTCAGATATACCGAAGCGGGCTGGTCATTACAATTATGATAGGGACCACTTTCGAAGGCAAAGCGATTGGCTGCACAATAACGGCGCTGGCGCCCTTAAACTTAAACTGAAGCCGGAGGAGTTGACGTGGAGAGCTGTGTCACGCTACGGGCTGAGTAAACAGGCGCTCCGATGGGAGGAGTCCTGCATAGATTTAGTGATCCAAGCGTTCAAATCCATTCACTGCATGTCCAAGCCAGGTGCCACTGATACTCTACTCACTGAAGTCACTGGAGCCACTGGAGTATTGTACCAGTTCAGAAACACGATGCGCTTCGTTCGGATCAATCTTGAAGAGGGCAATTACGCAGCGCCATCCGAACCGGCGTCTATTTTACGACAAGCTTGGAGCTCGTGTGATAAGAAAGACCTTGAAAGAGTAAGTAAGCTTTAAGCTATTCGTTGTTACAAAAAGTTTATTATTCCCCATTCCCACATTTCCAGAAGCTGCTGGAAAAGCTCAACCGACTGTTTAATGAAGGACTGGACGAGATAATCAAATTGTCGACCACTTCTGAATTACCCGCATCAACGTCAACATCAACAATTAAAATTCGGGATTTTTCACCGTCTTTGCCTCCGTTATTCCAGACAACACTGATAATGCCGGAGCTTGGAACCCTAAATGCGTCTGTTTTCCACGTTTCGCATTCACAACTTGAAGGCACGCTATTTCCGGAATCCGCTTCACCGTCACCGTTACCAATTGTCGGCAGAATTCCTCCTGAAACTGTCTGGGATTACATTGATAAGAGGAAAAAGAGAATGGTAAAGAGATCAATCAAAATTATAGTCTTCATGTCTTGATTTTAATTCACATGTTTCACGTTTCAGGAACTGATTGTGCTCCGCCTCGCTCCTGCGACTCCTGAAGATGCAGCCGTTTACGAGAGGTTCTTTAATTATTTCGCATCCCGCGGTCGCTTCGGAGTACTCGGCGGAGTCTCGTCGCCTTTGAAGGACGTGTATCTTGTACCTTTGGACAAAAATTCGGCAGTTAATCCAGTGAGTACGAATACGAATTAAGGAATATGACCTTTGGCCCTTGACCTTTGGACAGGCCGAGATTGTTATTTCTACCCATTTTTTGTAGTCGCTACTTCCATTTCATGGTCCGGGTCTTCCAATTCCAAAACGGCGAGCCGACTGTTTGCTTGCCGTGGTCACTCGTACGATCAAGACCGAGTCAAAGTCAAAGTCAAGCAGGAAACGACTGAAAGCCTAGAAGCAAAAGCAAACAGGAGACTGAAAACAAAAGGGCCCTGGAATTCTGGAATTGTTGATTATGCCAGTCATTCATCCTACATTGAATTACTAGAATTAAGTTGGATCGCCCAAGATCAATTCTTAGTGTTAGTTTGTGTTTGGCGAGTATTAGAATAGAATAAATTGATTCTCGTTACAGCAAAGCAGACAATGCACACTACTAATATGGCATATGGCATATCAGTGGAATTTGCATCTTATTATAGCAGGCATGCAAAAACAAAGTAAAGCGAGCGACGACGCCAAAGTCTAAAAAGCTACTAAAGTACGCGAAGCTGGAGCGCTGGAGGAAGGCATTTATGTGAAGAGCATGCATGCATCACTTTTCTGAGTTTTGTGTAAGTGAATTGGGAAATTGGGATTCTGAATTTGAGGTTAATTAGTAAATTAGTTAATATTCCACCGATCCACATTGCCACATTCCACATTTACTTGACCGGATCAGTTTCATCGCACTAAAATTGTCCAAACAGCGAACTGCGAACCCGATTGAATTGGAAACCCACTCGAAGTTGAGGACGAGAATGGACTGTTTGGGCAGTAGCGAGGTAATCTGGAATCTAAAGCGGCTGATAAGAGATGCCTATCCTCAGGTGAGTAGTTATTTATCTGTCGTGTGAAACTCGTAACCCCAAATCTCTGATCGCCCGATTCCTCTCTAGTCTGTCTGGTGTGATGTAATTAATATTGGTTCTTAATTCTTAAATGACAGGGAATGCCTCTCCGTTATCTCCAACCGCAATACTTCAAGTATTTCCAAAAGCATCTGCCCACCCCAAGCTCGATCGCGCCAGGCTGCTCCGACTGGTCCCAAGTGTTCCAGAAGTCGGAACGGTTCAAGAAGTGGTTCAAATGTGACAAGAAAAATGTCATCAACGCCTTGCCAGTTCCTGAGCGCGACCTCAAAGCTTATTTTCTATTGAACAACTACACTCAATACATTTCAATGCGGGCGGGCGCAAAGGCTGATGACGTGTCAGACTTATCAGACACTGAGGATGACAGCGATGGCGATGATGAAGAGTCCAAGTTGGTAGCAAAGGCCATGGCCGGAAGCAATGTGAATAAAAGGACCGTCGTGGTGAATAAGGGAGCTCAGAGTAACCCAAAGGGGCCAATGGCACAGCCCCAGAAGCCTAAACAGAAGGCGCCATCGAGACCGAGATCATCAACCAACGAAGATTCTGACGACACAGAAGACGAGAATGAAGACGAAGACTTGCTAACAATGATGTGCCTATTGAGTGATGGGTCTGATGCTGACGATCTGATGGATCTTTGCCTTCTACGCGCTGCTGCCAGAGCTGATGCTGAAGCTGATGATTCTACAGGTTCCAGTGAGGACGAGCCTAAGCCTAAAAGTGTCCCTGCATCTAAATCACAACCACAATCATCGCCACTGCCACTGCCACCGCCGAAGAAGCAAAAACTGGAATGCGCTGGCGCTGTTCATTTAAAGCAGTCCCAGCCCCAAGCGCTTGTGTCTCGCGGCCATCTTGATAAACAGACGAGCGGACCGGAACTCAAAGTCAACGTCAACGTCAACAACGACAAACTGGCGAATCAGAATGTTAAGACTAAGGCCGGAAATGCGCTCATCGCGAAACCAAAAGTGGCAGCGGGGCTCACCCGGAGCCAGGCGCTTCAAAGGACTTCATCCGAACATTGCAAACCTGAGCAGTGCAGTTCATCAAAGTCATCGATGTCGAAAGACGCGACCTTTAGACGCCTGCAAAATCTGTGCCTGGCCACCGAATGTAAAATCTGTTTGGTCGTTGTAAGTCAATATTAAAGTTTAAAACTGGTTCTAAATTATAATTTATAATGGACCCTTGCATTAATGTTGATTGCTTGGATATTGTGTTTCAGTTTCCTTCAAGTGTCTCGGCTCGGATTGCTCACTACAAAAGTGCTGCCCACAAATTGACACTCTACATTTGGTTAAAGGATAATGGAAGTGAACTCCGCCATGATGATGGTGACTTAACGTGGGAAATGATATCGCGATACGGGAAGAGTAAACAGGTTGGCAATATGGCAATCAAGCTCAGTATCACTGATATGGGGTTGTTAATGGTTAATGCTTTAATGC